>JAVJIF010011211.1:0-131520 GCA_038442645.1 Agave tequilana | reverse complement strand
TCAGTTCCACCTTTTCATAATGAACAACCATTTACCTTGAAACGAGTAAAGAACTCTTGTGTGAGTCCAAGCTTCAATCTCCACACATGTGTGACTCACATTATTCACAAACTTTTCAAAGTCAAGATTCTTATACTCCCATTCTAGAGCAGCCATTTGTAGAAATATCACGTTTAGAAAGAGTATAAACATCTTGCAAGAGTCTTTGTTACAATATAAAAAACACGTGCCGAGTCTTTCAATAAGGTGGATGAACAATTGAGTCAATTGGTTAACATCTATAGGAGATGAGACTCTATCTTATCAACCTTTGACTAATTCAGCTATGCCACACTCTATTGATATGACTCAAGACTCCTGTCATTTTGGAAATCATGATTCAATTTCAGCACAACCACCTGAACTTGTCCAAACTTCAAATCCCATTGACATTTTGGCAAGTTTTCCATTTCCTGAAATTGAACTTAAACATGAATATGATCCTGAACTTCCACTTGATGATTCAATTTTCCTTCCTGATTCAATTATGACTCCGGTGTCTTCACATGATTTCACTTCATTTCCCGAGTCAGTATTGGATCCAGTGCCAGTCCATTTTGAAATTGAATCACCAATCATTTATAATCATATTGAACTTGACCAATTTCATACTTTTGAAAGTCCCATTGATAAATTGGCAAGTTCACATTTTTGTAGAATTGAACTACAAGAGGAATGTGATCTTGAACCCCAACTTAGTGATTCAATTCTTCTTCCTGATTCAATAATGACTCCGGTGTCTTTACCTGACTTCAATCTTTTCCCGAGTTGACATTGGATCCTGCCCAAATTCATAATGAAGTTGAATCACCCATCTTTGAGGATCATATTGAACTTGACCAATTATACACTTCTGAAGATACTATTGACAAATTGGCAAGTTTTTCATTTTTTGATATTGAACTCAATGAGATATGTGACCTAGATTCTCACAATCTCTTTACTTCTGAAGACCTATTCGCTGACAAGATCATGTCAACTCGGGATCAGTTAACTGATTTTACACTTCCGGATGTTGACCTTAGTTTTGAAGAATTGTATGGCGATGAGCTAGAATTCCTTAATATTGGAAGTAAGAGATATCACCCATATTAGGTCACATTCCATTGTTGGACAATACATGTGGACTGGAGTTTCAACTTCTTGACTTGGACCAAATTCCTGAACTTATTTCGACTCCTGAACCTTTACTTGACTTAAGTCACCTTCCTGAGTTGGTATTAGTTCCTGTCCTTCCTGAGTCCAAGTCAACCGTTCTATCATTTCATACACCATTCTGGAACGAGGTGGTTGACAAATTTGACTCCGAAATAAGTTATAAAATGGAAATTAGATGGGGTCAAATACTTAATAAAGATCCTCATGGATTTATCTTTTTAGTGGGTTATTTCACGATATTTCTGGTGGGTTCCTTAAACCCAAAGCAAAGTTGATTGGGCCATGTTTCGTGGGCCAATCAGACCACCACCGGAACCACCACCTTAAGGTAATTTTTTTCCTTCCCTCTCTATTTTGTTTCATGCATACATATATCATGATGCATTGAGGACAATGCATGAAATAAGTGGGGGAAGGTTTACTAACATAGAGTTTTTAGATTTTCTTTCTTTTACACTTCTTTTAGAAATAAAAAAAATATAATAAAAAACTTTTTGAAATAAGAGACAAAGTTTTGATCTATTTTTAAGAAAATTAAGATGTATCTTAGAAATTAAGAAAGCCTTAATTATGACATCTTAAACCTAGTTGAAATAATAGATCTTGTTTGAAATTATAGGCTAAGTAAGAAAAATTGAGGAGATATTTTTATCTTGAATTTTTTTGCCTTAGATAGTATGCACTTCACACTTACACATTTTTGGGATGGAAACAAAGACCTAAAATGCCATATATAAAAAATATAAATAAAAGAAAAAATATATATATATATAAATAAACACATCACTTATTAAGCTGGATAATTGTGCCCCAAGAAGCATGATTATTCACGCCTAACGGTGGTAAAGGAAATATAATCCCCTTTAGTTTTGTGGCCTTTTTCACTCGAGTCCTTAAACCCGAGGGATGTTTTCTCATCTGGTGCCCTAAGACCGACTGGTTTGGGAGTCATCGGTTATAGGCTCGTTACAAGGGTGAACTAGAAAGCCTAAACTAAGAGAAGAAAAAAGAGAAAAAGAAAATAAATATATATAAATAAATGGCTTGATGGTTAGAGTTGAAATCCCAGAAATCTTCACTGTCACAGTGTGCATACTATCTAGGTTTTATGAAGGATAAATATTCAATCCAATTTTGAATTCTTACCTTAATTGAAGACAAGATCTTGCATAGAGACTAAGTTTAAGAAGAATGATTATAGGTGGACTTATGACCTAAGATCACTTATATTTTTGCAAAAATAGTTCGAAAACATGTCTCTCTTTCAAAATGCGTTTTCAAAACACTAACATTTGTCTTCTTTCTTTATGGATTTTGTGGGTGTAATCCGCTGAAAACCCTCAGGAGACAACACTCCTCCTCTAGGGTAACCTAGAGGTTTAACGGCTTGTTGCACGTGCTCAGTGCAATCGTGTCACCTACGAAAGTGGTGTAATAAATTGGTAGTATAGTTTTTTCTTTTTTGTTTTGCTCGGGACGAGCAAAAGAATAAGTGTGGGGGTGTGATTGGTATTCAATTCTGCATATTTTACCACATTATTCCCATACATATTACAAATAAAAATATGATTTTTACTCATATTCTCTCTATTTTTGCAGGTCCACATCTGAAATGAGAAAAGCCCAAAATCACTTAATTAGCAATAATTAAAGAGATTAATTCAAAAGCCCAAAAGAGCCCAAGTTTGAATCCAGAATCAGGAGAGATCCTCGCGCCAACTCAATCTTCCAGAAGGCCACGTGGATAACAACCTCGTAACAAACTTGTAACAAAAATCTGGTATTCAACTGCCTTGATATTGCCGCCAAATCCGGGATTTTGCCGCCAAATTTCGGCAGTTCAGGGTTGTTGGAGGCCGGATTTCTCTCCAACAACCAGGGCTCTAGATCCTTCTCTCTGAGGCTATAAATACAGGACCAGGGCTTGCGCGAAAAAGTGGAGGAGAGATGATAGATAAAGCTTTGTAATTTTGTATTTTTTCTCTAGGATTTAGTTCTTTAGATCTCCTTCTTCCTCCCTAGAAATTCTGCAAAAGAGAGTTGTAAGAGAGAGAAAGCTTGTGTACACCAAGGAGTGACAACTTGTGAAGTAAGGATTGATCCATTCTCTTCTTCTCTACTTGAGCATTTTCTAGTATTACTTGCTTTCTTTAATTCTACCTTTACTTTACTAGCACTTTTATTCATGCTTTGCTTTTCTTTTGTAATGGCTAGTAGCTAATTTTTCTACCATGAACTAGCTAACAACTTACCTTGCTAACTACTAACTCATGGGTGATTGCTATCTTTAATCTTGCAAGATTGTATGGTCTTCTCTTCTCCGATGGGTTACTTTCATGCTTGGCTAGTATCTTGTTGTAATTCTCCATATGATTCATGTGTGCCTCATTTAGAGCCTTGTCTAGAACAAGTGCCTTGATGGAACATGGAGATGGATCACCATATGCTATTTGTTGTACAACTTCTTTACTTCCATTATTGAATGTTGTATCTTCTTCCTTAGCATCCCTTGTGTGTCACTCTTTTGATTCCATTATTGAAAGTCTAACTTGTAGGCCAATGACATCTATGAGGCTACGAGACAAGTCCAAGAATGATCCCCCGTCATCCAAGTGGGAAAGTATTAGACCAACACGCAGACAAACAAATCTATGCCGATGAATCAACATGAGGCACGCATCACCATCACGGAGTTTAGTAAGTCTTTAGCAAGGTAGTAGGTTAGCTAGTCATGATTTTCTCACCTTCAAAGTCTTCTAAGTTTCTTTTCTTTTAGTGTTAATACCAATCTCCTTTATGATTTCTTTTCCTTTTTCATCATGAATATATCCACCGATTCTTTTATTTCTTTTTCCAACGATTCTTTATTCTTTTGAGCAAAAGAATCTTCGTTTTATATCTTCACTACCACCGTAACGCTTCCATCGCAAGCTCTCCCTGAGAATCGACTCATTATAGCCCATGCTATAACGGAGATAGGAAAGGGTACATTAATCATCTCAATACATTTGTGAAGTGATCAAAGCACTTGAGGTTGATTCTAAACCTTATCTCTTTTTATTGAATATATTTTTGTGTCAAATTATACTCCACAATACAACACCTTTCCCGTCTCAAACATGCACACCGTCCACACGACATACACCTCATTGTACACATGATCACACCCCATTTTCATATGTATGCTAGAGTGTACACTTGTACACATTATGCCCGCAAAGGCTATCTTGTAAGATTTTATTTTGATAGAATAAATTCTATAAATTTTGCAAATAAAATATTTAGGTTCTTTATGATGCTATCCCCCGTGGACCAAAAAAGATATGGGTACCAAAATTCTCACCTCTTATTTTTGATGTAGGTATGAGCTCTCACAAAACGTGAGAGGGTTGGTGCCTTGATGGTGGATGCATGTGGAGCTTGATAGACATACCAAATTGATGCATCACTATCAAGGATGTTTGGTATGAGGACCACCATGTTTTGGAGACTAGAAATTGGTTCATAGGTTTGATAATTATCTCTAACTCCCATTTTTGTTTAAATATTTTTTTATCATTGATTGTTAGCATATTACAAGTAGTGAACAACACTTGATTATTATGTGTTTATACTTAATTGCTCATTTGTACTCATTACATCTACTTATATAATCTAGTTTTGATGATTCATACATTTGTACTTGTTTTTTTTCTATTTTTGTACATATTTACCTTCATGTATATGTTAATTTTGTTCAAAACTATAGATATACATGTCTATCCTAAAGTCACTTGCCGTCATACAATATTCTTTATGGACTCGCTTATATTTGGATATGTATGTATACTTTAGTTTCGACAAAACATACATGTACCTCGAAGTTATTTGATTTTAATGAAAATTTTAGTTTTGATGATTTTCATGTTTATGAAAGAGGATTTTCATTTATTGAGCTTCATTGTTTATTTTCATGATATTCATTTACATAATTCTTGTGCACTCACATATTTTGTATTTACTCATGACTTTGTTTTCATGAGCACATGTTTTATGTTTTATAATTTTGAGTGTCAATTATTGTATATTTAGCATATTTTCATGAGATATATTTATGTTGTTATTCCTTACTTAAAGGATTTTGTATTAGTTTTGAAAATTCCTTTAAACTAGTTTCGAATTCTTCAATAGGTAGAGTTTTCAACATATACCATATTATTTCAAAAATTATTTTTTTGAAAACCCCTACCTTTCAGGGAGGTTAGTTGGGTGACCATGCCTTGTGTGACTTATTGAAAATCTATTTAACATGTGCATGAATAGAGCAGTAGATATGAGTTATACACATGATTTTTCATGGTATTTTATTTTTGTATACTCATAATTATTTTTCTATATATGTATGCTTCAAATTTCAAATAATATTTCCATTTTCATACATATATATGATTTTTATTGTGCTTGTTTTATAATGTCTTTACACATTTTTTAAAGCACAAAATGGTTATGCTAAGTTTCACTTAATTCTAAATGTTTATTGGTATTTTTACAAGCTTATGCATTGATTTCAATTGTTATTTTTTTTTTTGTATCAAAATATACTTCATGTTTCACCTTCAGTTGGTATCAAAATCTACTACTAGTATCTTAATAATTTTGTTTATCTACAAGTGGTACCAACATTTATTTTGTCAACTACAATTTGATTTAAATTGGTATCAAAATTTATTTTGTTGACTACAAGAAATTTCAAAATTTGTTTTAACGTGACATCAAAATTATCTTTCAAAATTTGTTTGATATGTATTGCCTATATCTAAGGGGGGCTTAACATCTCCTTTATATATAGATTCATGTTGAGTATACTTTACATATTGAGTAGCTTGACCTCTTTTCTTTATGTGATACACGTGTGTAGGGGGAGTTTAACATCTCCGTCTATACATTGCATATTATGCTTATGTGGGTTAGGGGTCTAGTCATCCCTTCTCCATGTAATGCATGTATGCAGGGGGAGCTATCTTAATGTATCTTCTCTTCATGAATGTATATCGCATATACATTTATATTGTTTGTTTATCTTCACCCTTTTGTTGATGAATTGAGAAAAAGGGGAGAAGAATTTAGAGAGTTTATATATGCATTTTAATATTTATTGTTTACATATATGTTTGTTTGTTTATGCGCCTTCATTGAATATCCTTATTGTTTTTGATATGCATGAGTTAAGAGGGAGCTTCCTTGAAGCTTATCTTTAATCCATGCATATATAACTCCATGAGTTTTGTCATCATCAAAAATGGGAAGATTGTTGGCCCAAAGACTTATCACTCTAGTTTTAATGATGATTAACTCATGTAGTTATAGTATTAATGATCTTGTGTTTATATAGTTTCAAATAATTGATCAAGATCTTAGTCAATGTTTAGCTTCAACAAAAGATTCGTCGTAAAGTTTGAAGCTAGCACGTGTCGATTTAAGAGCTCGCGCTTCAAGATCGCATCATGTACTCAAGAGAAGTCTAGCTCTTTGGATCAAGATTTGGACTAAGTCAAGATGGAGAAGATTTTCTAGAAGACTTGAGTCTATGTTTGCAAGTATTTAAGATTTTATTTTTAGATAAAATGTAAATGATAATTAATTATGGATTGCTTAAACTCATACACACACAATATTTATATAGTGTTTTCATAAGAAATATTTTTAGAAAAGATTTTGGTTTTAGTTTTAACCATTTTGGTTTTGAGCTTCAAGAACATATCTTTTGAGTTTCATGGATAGATTTCATTAAAAATAAGTTTACATGTTTTATATGTGTTTTAGATTTCATCTATACACATTAATGGTTCAAATGTTTAGAAAAACTTATTTAATGTTTCTATATCATGTATTTGAGTTTTATTTAAGTCAAAACTTATTTTAGAGTTTATTGTCAAAATATAGATATTTCATCTTATATGTGTATTAGATCATATCCATACACACTATACTTCAAATGAGTTTTAATATCTTATTTTTGTATTTGAATAAGTTTTGAAAAAATCCAGTGTTCATTTTAAAAGTTTGGTTTTTGAAAAATATAGGTTTCGCTTTAAAGCTTAATTTCTATATCACAAAAATGGTTCAAAAAGTTTGTAATATGTGTTAAATTTTGGTCACACATATTTGTTCTTCAAATATATACATGAACCTATTTTTGTGAATTTTATGTGATTTTATGAGATTTTATAGGATATGAAAAAAAACCAAGTTTTAATCCCTTTAAAACCTAGACCTATGCTTCTGGCGGTCAACCGAACGATCGATCGAACCGGACGTCGATCGACCAAGCGGTGAACCGATGTGCACAGAAACGTGCACATAGCATGGCTTGAGGGCTTCGACCAGGCGATCCACCGATCCAGAGAGTTTACTCTCTAGATCTGACCCCGGTCGACAGAGCGATCGACCGGCCAGAGAGCAGTGCTATCTGGTTCTCACCTCAGTCGACCGTCTGGTCAACCGACAGGTCAAGACCTAGGTGCGATCGACCGAGTGGTCAATCGGCAACCCAACAGTTATAAATATGACCGTTGGCCGGTCGACCGACATGTCAATTTGTCCAAAAAACTGAGCCCAATGACTAGTTTTCTGAACCCTATAAAATGAGGTTCTCTTGGCCAGTTTCCCACAAGATTTTGCAAAAGTTTTAGAGCTAGCTTTCCCATCTCCCTTAGAGTTTTTCTCCACATGTTTTTGGGCTAAAATTTTCATATCAAAATGAGAGTTTTAAAGAGTGTTTTCAAAAGAGATTTCTTCAGTTTTCAACCACTCAATCTACCTTGTTTTTTCTCCCCTAAACTTGAGCTTTCCATTGCTATATTTATCCTCTTGGGATCATTTGTTGTGAGAGTGTTTACTGGTGATTAAGAGAAGAAATCACCATGTGTTCCAATTTGTATTTGAGGTGTTGTAGAGGTTGAAGCCTCGGCGAGCTAGTGATTTGCGTTGTGTAGAGTTCTTGAGGGAGCTCGGTGTAGAGGTGCGGCCTCAGCAAGCTAGTGTGCTTGCGTGTATTGTGCTTGCAGGAACAAGTGAGAGATTGTGGGTCCAAGAGTTCTAGAGGGAGCTCGTTGTAGGTGTTGCGGCACCGAGCGATCTTGCAGGATCAATTTTAGTGGAATCCTTCATAGTGTTGAAGGCGGGGACGTAGAGCAAATGTGCTCGAATCTCGAAACAATTATCTCGTGCTTGCTTTTGCTCATCTCTTTCTCACTTGTATTTTATATCTTACATGTTCTTATTGTACTTATCTTTATATACTTGATATATCTTGTGCCTAATTCAATATATATGCTTGGGATGTTTGTTTGCTCACATGTGTATTTAACCAAGAGAGCCATAGTGGCACCTCAACTCTTAATCTAGAGGAAGCTTGTGGAGATAATTCAGAGCCCTTCACCGGGAATTCGGCTACACTCTTGTGTTATACGTTGTGTGCACTGTAATAGCTTTTAGTTTGCATAAATAGTTTTTAATTCTGAATTAGTTTTGCATTTGATTAGCTTGTCACTTATTCACCCTCCTTTAGGTGACTTACAGGAGTAGCATCAACCTCCACCCGTTATGATACATCTTTGGTCTTCATCTTTTTCACATGCTGAGAGACAAAAGACTTTAACAATGAAGTCTCATCAAATGTGACATACCTTCTCATCATGATATTCTTATTTTCAGAGTCCTATAACTTGTAACCTTTCAAAAAAAAATTTGACAACAAAAAACACGAATCTTTTTGCTCGCGGATTCAACTTGTCATCGTTGACTCCAAAGTAGGCCAAACATTCAAATATACGCAATAAACTATAGTCTTTAGCAGCTCCACCTGACCAAATACCCAACGGAGTTTACCTCCTATCACAGTCGATGATAACCTATTTATGAGATGGCTAGCATATATCAAAATCTTAACATAAAATAATTTGTCTAATGATGTATTAGACAACAAATACGAAATCTTTTCCAACAAAGCATGGTTCAACTCCTTAACCACTCCCAATCTATTTTCGAACTGTGAAGTGCATATCAATACTATTGTTTTGGCCAAATCGCTGAAATTGATCCTTATTGTACTCTCGATCATTATCAAATTGGAGTCCTTTGATCTTCCTGCGAGTCTGTTTCTTCATCAAATTCTTTCACTTCACGAACAAATTTAGGACTTCAAACCTTTGTCTCATAGGGATACCCAACAATGCCTAAATAAATCATTAACAAAAGAGACAGTACCAATAGCCTCCAAGTGATGCAGTCTTGGTAGGACCCCAAACATCCGTGTGAATCAAATCAAGAAGACCTTCCGTGCGGTGAATAACAATGCCAAATTTCACCTTTGTCTCTTTTCCCAGAACATAATGCTACATGAATCTAATTTGCAGGTCAATGCACTTTCCAATAATCCTTGTGTTGATAATGCTTGTAAATAATCCAAACCAATGTGTCCGAGCCTCATCTGCCATAACCTGATAGAATCGTCATCCAAATGTTCTGAAGCTGCCAAATTTTCAGTAACTGCACTATCTTTCAAGTAGTACAAATTGTTGCATCGAATGCCCTTCAAAATAACCAATAAGCTACTGAACATATCGAGAACACCTTCTCCAAAAGTTTCTCTCAGGCCCTGCGCCTCCAAAGCTCCAACTAAGATAAGTTTCTTCCTCAAGTGAGGAATGCAACTCACATCCTACATCTCTCTCACCATCCCATAGAACATCTTGATACAAACTATGCTTATCCCCTTAATATGGCATGTGTGTCCATCTCCAAATGACACCAAGCCTCCATTTAGTTTTTCAAATCTAGCAAAACACTCCTGTTTAGGACAAACGTGATAGGTAGCACCCGTATCCAAAATCCACTCAGACACTTCTGAGTAGAAACTGAAGAAGTAATAGAAAGAGAAAACACTAAAGAGTCAAAATCAGTACTATCACTCGCTTGGCGATGTTTTGCCTCTAATTTCGGTCTCCTTCTTCTTCTTGAGCCTTAGACTATCAATCTTTTAATGTCCTTCCTTATAAAAAGCACACCGATTCTTTCCCAATTCGTGATTAGCAGTCTTGAACTTACCAACATCTTCTTGCCCTTCTGATGATTGGAACTCATTCCTCTTACAGTCAACACCTCTGCTGTTATGCTACGGGAAGAAGACGCCTTATTCTTTCACCCCACCTCGTGATTCATAAGAGCAGCCGACACATCATTGTAGCCAAGTGAAAACTTACCATTGATCAGATTAGAATGAAGTCTCATACTCTTCATTCGGAAGAGAGCTCAATAGAATCAACGCCTTGTCCTCGTCCTTAACACTTCATCCACATTAGTTAGGTCTGTAAGAAACTTTGTGTAGTTATTCATGTGCTCACCAATGGAGATTCCATTCTTCAACTGAAAGCGGTAAAACCTCCTCTTCAAATGCAAGCGAATCTCGATGCTCTTTGTCAAATACTTACTCTCAAGTATCCCTCAAATCTTCTTTGTAGAAGTCTATGTCATCATATGATACTTGATATCTTGTGTCAAATAAGACCTAATGACGCCATATGCCATCCGATTCATCTTGTCCCAATCTTTCTCTAAAATTCTCCACTGGTTTCTCTTACAAAAGCAGCGTGTTTTCTAAATTCTGCGCGTTCAGTGCATCCATCACCCGTATCTCCACATACCAAAGTTGTTCATGCCATTGAACTTTACCATATCGATCTTTGACTGGTGGATGTTCACGATCTTCACCGTAGACTGATTAACCTTAACCATCTTCTCCAGAAAATACACCAACTACAATGTGAAAAAAACACAGAAAAATAGATCCAAACAAGATAAAGATTGAAACTTTACCTCAAGATGAAACCCTAGACGAGTTTTCGAACAATCTACTTCACCCAAACCGATCCCAATGAATAGAACCAACACTGTTCTGAGATCGACACACGATCTCCCGAATAGGCCAATGCCACTTCAAGATCGGCACAAGATATCTGCTGAATAGGCCACGATGCTCTTGGGATTGACACACGATCTCAGCCGAACTTGAGATACTCTAATACCACTTGTTGCGCCTTCTGAAGGAGTCCAATACGCCAGCCACCAAGATTAGTGTTCCAACACCGAGTCAATCACCAAACAATTATAGCACGAACACAAAACAAAGCAAAAAAATACTAATTTAACGAGGTTCGGTAACTTGCCTACGTCCTCGGAGCAGAAGGGAGAAGATTTTATTCAATCAACAGAGTTATAAGAGTTACAAATTGATCCGCAAATCTAAATAGAGAAACTATGCAATGTGTTGTATAATTCCCTCAGACAAACTAATCTTAGAACTCTCAATACAAATCAGCTCTCTCGATTACTAATCAGTAAGGTACAACACTACTCTATATATAGCGAGAGAGTCCATGAAGAAAAGGAAACTAACAATTCAAAAATCGGATAAGAATGCAGATCAGAAACCAATCAAGAAAACACCAAACACTGTAGTTGTCGACAACTCCAAGAGGCCTGTCGACAGACTAAGCTGACTCAACTTTTTATTGGTTCTCTCTGTCGACAGACTGAGGTGGACTGTTGACCGCAATACAAAAGCCTGTCGACTGCTGCATATCAATTATCGACAGACTGAACTCCAAGTTTCTGTTGGCATATCCATGTACGTCGACTGCCTTCATGCGCATGTCGACAACTGTCTACTCCTTTTCTTCTTCCACTGTGCTCTTCATGCACTTCGAACTTCAAATCTCTCTGGGCTATCCAATTAAGTTTGAAAACTCCAACTTTCATCTTCTTCCCCACAGAATCATGTCTAAGTTCATCAAGGTTAAATGTATGTTGACATCAGCGTTCAAAGCGATGGGCAAATAAGGTGGGCATCTTGGCCGTTTTGAGGAATAATGTCTTGTGGCACTCAAAATGTGAGGTATACGTGCCAACATACAAGTCACATATGCGGTGTATGGCTGTCATCCCATTTTGCGCCTTTTACACGCCATACACCAGTAAAAAAATGGCCTAAATACATCTTGGCAAAGGTTTTATATAATTAAACTTTAACTTTTGTATTTTACTTTTTGTGTAATTTTATAACAAATATAAATATAAAAATAAGAATATGTTCCGGGGGTTTACTCCTAATGTGCTAAATTTAAATTATGCATGTTATGAGCCTGGAAGTCGTTCCCACTAATCAAAACACAAAAAAGAGAGAGAAGCTTGTCATCTTCAAATATATGTTCTTTATGCGTTTATTTAAATGGGACTACCTCATATCGAAATTTCTGCAGGTGAACTTCTATTATGATTCTTTTATAGTGAATGCATCTAATTAGCTCTTTTGTATAGAGAAAAACAGTGTTAAGTTGCTGTTTAGGCTAATGACTCGTTTAACATTACAACAATGAAAATATTCAGGTTGGTGATGAGGGCTTGTTGCCATTGGCCAAGAGTGTTCCCTCCGACATTTGAATGTTAGCGGTTGCCATCTGGTAACTGAATGTTGGATTGACGGCTATTGACAGAGGCTGCCGGGAGCTTACTTACCTGGATATCAGCATCCTCTCTCTCTCTCTCTCTCTCTCTCTCTCTCTCTCTCTCACACACACACACCACACACACACACAGATTGTACGCATGCATCTGTCATGACTACACAGATTCTTGTGTCATCAACATCTCTCTCTCTCTCTCTCTCTCTCTCTCTCTCTCACACACACACACACACACACACACACACAAACACACACACACATTGCATGCATGCATCTGTCATGACTACACAGATCTTGTGTCATCAACTCTCTCTCTCTCTCTCTCTCTCTCTCTCTCTCTCTCTCTGCGTGCGCACGAGCTGTTAGAATTTTATCTTGTTTTCAAGAAGAGATGGTGATCTAAGAAGATCCAATTTGATTAGAGAAAACGATGAGCTGAAGCAGAAGAGTAAACCAAGGTGGAGCAGATTAGTTGACTATATAGCCGACTAATGTTCAGACTAGTCGACTAGACTAGACAGGATACAGAGAATGGAGTATTATACAGGAGTCGACTTAAAGGTTTTTTAAGTCAAGTAATAGAAAAAATTAGTCGACTAGTTTGTATGATAAGTCGACTATACATGCCGTTTCTGAAGCGTGAGCAGCTTCCTTTTCAGGCACATGCTAGTTTTTTTTTTGGTGGAGTTCGAATAGGATTCAGATTCTATTCAGTAAAGATTTGTTTCTAAAGTTTAAGAGTCTAGAATTCTTCAAAATCAAGAAGATCAACTCCTTATATGGTTGATCAAAATTCTTTAAGCATCCAACGATTAGTTATCTCATAGTTCAAATAGGAGTTGTATTATAAAATTCTATAAATAAAAGTTATAACCCAGCATTGTAAATTGTGGAGAACATGAAGGAAGCCAAGAAAGAGAAAAAAATGTAAGGTGCATAGAGAGAGAGTATACTCTTGTAATTTAGGTCTACATTCAAAGGAGGGGTAAATACTCTTATGGGATCAAGAGGAGGTTAGATCTCTTTGTATTAAGTTTATTAATAAAACTCTCTCAAGTTCTCTCCCCGTAGATGTAAGTCAAGTTTGGGCCAAACCACGTTAAATCCTCATATTATAATTCTTTATTACTCTTTTTTCTAAGTATTTCTAGTTTGCTTTACAATAACTTTTCTTTTACGAGTACTAATTATATCGCCAAGATTTTCCGCTGTGCAATAATTGGCATCAGAGCGTCAATTGTGTAATAACAATTGATATCAGAACTAAAGGTTGTAAAAAGGCAATATGTCGAAGATATGAAGTTCTACAATAAAAGTCGAGGTCGAGAAATTCAATTGCAAAGGAAACTTTGATTTATGGCAAAATAGGGTGAAGGCGTTGCTAATGCAACAAGGTCTTCACAAGATTATGCAGAATAAGTCAGTAAAACATGCAGGTACATCAGTGATAATTGAGAGGAGATGGATCTAAAGGCGGCAACACAACTATGTCTCATAGATGAGGCTATGTACAACGTGATGGATAAAGAAACGACTATAGGATTTTGGTCAAGGTTAGAGACGTACATGACAAAAAGTATCTCAAGAAATAACTGTATAGGCTATGGAGGAAGGACATCAGTGTTAGAGTATTTAAACTTCTTCAACAAGGTCTTCAATGTGCTTCTAACTGTTGATGTCAAGATCGGCAAGGAAGATAAGGCGTTGATACTTCTCAGTTCATTTTCATAGTCATATGATCACATCATCACCACCATGTTTTGCGGTAAAGAAACTCTCATCTTGGAGGAAGTCACGTCAACTCTCTTATCTAATGAGACTAGAAAAATGCCAAATCAAAAGGACCAAGAAAGATCGGGTTTAGTGGTCACGGGAAGGAAAGGAAGAGGACAAGGAAAGAAAAGTTCGAGCCCATCGAAAACATGTCATTTTTGTCACAGAGAAGGTCATTGAAAGAATGACTATAAGACTCGACAAGAGTGATTGACAAAGAAGCACAAGCTGTGGAGGCAGACGTAGCAATGAGTGGTGTAGAGGACACCAAAGTATTAATGACTTTTTATGAAGAAAACACTTCTCAAAGTAAAGGCTGGATATATGATTCGGATACTGCAGCTCATTTATGTTCTCAAAAAGAGCTGTTCAGCTCCTTGGTTGCAAAGGAGGAAGGGATTGTCAAGATGGTGAATGGCTCGGCTTGCGAGGTCATTGGCACTGGGATAGTCAAGATTACAGAAAGACATGGGACAATGCGTGCTCTAGAGGCAGCCCAATATGCCCCAAAGGCACGGTACAATCTTATATCTATAGGATGCTAGGCGAAAAAGGATGCCGGATCCAAGTGCGATAAGACGTCGCCACAGTTAGCCAAGGAGACAGGATAATCTTGGAAGGAGAGAAGTGTGAAGGGATATACAAATCGAAGGAAGGAAACTCAATTCGAGGTAGAGTTTCAGGGATAAGATTGGAACAGAGCTCATCGTGAGATGGAGCTTCAAGAAAGACTGCAACGGGACCTGAACCGGGTCAAAGTGTTATGGAAAAGAGAAAGGGTGCATTCGGGTAAGGCCCGAGATGACTCGAGCTATAACGAGAATTAGCCAAAGGCTCCCGAGAAAGGGGGCAAGAGTTAAAGGATTTATGGTAACAATTACAATCAGGGAAAGAATCAAGCTAATAATCCAAAATCTCAAGGTATTTTGCTAAAGGCTTGAAAAGAAGTCAAGGTAGAGATGTTAGGATTTTGCCTTATTTTCAAGAGTAGATGATGATCCAAGAAAATCCAATCCGATTGGAGAAAATAATGACTTGAAAACCAAGGTGGAGCGGTTAGTCAACCAATGCTTAGACTAGTCGACTATACAATCGACTAGACATGATACAGAGAATGGAGTATTATATAGGAGTCAACTTATAGGTTTTATAAGTCAACTAATGAAAGGATTAGTCGAGTAGTCTGCATGATACGTCGATTATACATGTCGTTTCTGAAGCGTGATCAGTTTTCTTTTCAGACACGTGCGAATTTTCTTTTCTGAGGGAGTTCGAAGAAGAATCAGATTCTATTCAATGAATGTTTGTTTCTAAAGTTTGAGGGTTTAGAATTCTTCTAGATCAAGGAGATCAACTCTTCATATGATTGATCAAGATTATTAAGCATCCAACGATCAAGATTATCTCATAGTTTAAATAGGAATTGTATTGTAAAATTCTACAAATAAAAGTTATAACATAGCATTGTAAATTGTGGAGAACATCAAGAAAGTTAAGAAAGAGAGGAGAAATGTGAGCGTGCATAGAGAGAATGCATACTCTTGTAATTTAGATCTAAATTCAAGGGAGAGATAAATACTCTTGTGGGATCAAGAGTAAGGTTAGATCTCTTTGTATCAAGTTTATTAATAAAACTCTTTCAAGTTCTCTCCCCGTAGGCGTAGGTCAAGTTTGGACCGAACCACATTAAATCCTCGTATTATTATTCTTTATTACTCTTTTGTTTCGATATTACTAATTTACTTTACAATAGTTTTTTCTTTTACAAGTATTATCATATTGTCAAGTTTCGTAAACGTCGATCCCGAGAGCAGCAATTGGTCAACCATATCAATTTTTGCCCAGCACGCGCTATGCATGCAGAATTGCATGTGTCCAGTTGTCAGCACTTCCTAACTTACCTATTTTGAGCTATAACCCCCCATTCAGCTTTTTTATTTCCTTGTGGCACATGTTAAGTTGCATTTCTCCCACCTCTAGTGTGACAGAGGAGCCTTGGCTTGTCACCCTTTCATTAGTTAGAGACATCCAGGTGCCATCCATTTATACAGTTCAGGAAATCACCTCACACATACGTATTTCGTCCAAATTTTGCACCTGTAAATAATTTCTTTTGCTTATCGATCATGTATCTTGGTAAAGTAACTCTCTCATGTGTTTTTTGATCTCATAAATTTGCACCAGCAATAATCTCATGTAAGCATGGACTTTTAAACGGAGTTTTGATTGCCTTCATTAAAAGTATGTCAAACACTGTCAAACTCAGACGAAGAACACCAAGATGTAGAGATCTTGACCATGTATGGTCATGCAGGTTACCATTCATATGTAGGCTGCAAAATTTCCTATATTGGCAAGGAAGTTGATAAAAATTAGATGTCTAAGTTTGATTGCACTATTATTGCTGGAATCCTGACCATTCCTTTTGGTGAATATTCTTCACCTTTCCTTGCTGCAGGCTATAGGAGATATTTCACTTGCTGAGTTGGGGTAAGGGTGTCCTCTGCTCAAGGAGATAGTGTTGTTCCCATTGTAGGCAGATAACAGACACTGGGTTAAGCCACCTTGTTAAGGGATGCACCCAGCTTGAGACCTGCCACATGGTTTTATTGCCCGTCGATAATGTCAGCAGAAGAGGCTACTGTTGTTAGACTTATTTGGATAGAGTCTAAATTAATTTGGCCTACACAAGTCTAATTGGATTGATACATCCATCTCTATAAGCTTATATTTTTGGATCCAATAAATAATTGATCAAGCCTAATGATTTGGGTCATGACACGTTTCATTTGCACTTAGCTATGAGTGTTTTTAAATTAAAATGTGCGACTCATCTACACGTGTGAAACTCGTGTTACAATCAAGAGTATAGATGTATGATGAGTTGAATTAGAGTTCCTTGATGCTATAAATATATATCATAATATTTGGTTTACAAATTAAAGAAATCTATTTATGATCTAAACCAAGTATCCCGTCAATGAGTTGAATTAGAGTTCCTTGATGCATGCTGTTAGTCCTTGCGGCAGCCACGGGGTGCCGATCACCATGGGCCGGAGATGGAAAAATGTCTTTGACATGAGAACAGAGGCTCTCTGAGCCTCTTCCTTCAATGGTCTGTTGAGGGGGGAAAAATTGTGTTGGGGTTTTATTTATTTTTTTTAATTTGAGGTTAATAAGTTTGATTAGAGTTAAAATTAGGACTTTGATCCCATAAAGGAGTCTAGTTCTAATGAGCTTTATATTAAATTTTAATTTGTAATTTGTATTGTTGAGATTGATTTGGGTTTTAGAATTGAGATAGAATTCTAATCTATTAAAAGAATTTTGGTGTAGAATTCTACTCAAATAAAAAACTCTAATCCAAATTAATCTCACATAAAGCTAATTGGGTTTTATTCAGTTTATTAAACCCGACCCAATAAGAAAACTAATAAGTTAATAATTGCGGGTCGGGTCTGATCCATATCCGATAAGCACTGCAGACCTGTTTTGCTAATAGAAACTTCAATTAGCCGTTGCGGGCTCATCCGACCTCTATTTTTTGGCGTTTAAACAGCCGTTTCGAAGCTCTTGACGAGCACTATAGTATTACAAGCATTAAACATGACAAAACAATAGTTAGTTGATATAAAAAAGACATTGAAGTATTTTTTTACCATGATTATATGTATCCTTACATTCTTCCGCTTCATCAATATTTATTATATTGCTTATATTGTTTTAGCATAAGGAATATTGATGATTACTACAGTAGATAACACATAGATAAAGATATATACTGAAAGTACACCTAGAGGGGGATGAATAGGTGTAGTGTTAATTTAGGACAAATAATGCGGAATTTAAAAACTAAATTGCAAACGCACAAAGTGTAATCAAGAGTGAATCCGAATTTCACGTAAAGGGCTTTAGAACTACTCCTCACTATTACTCTAAATTATGAGTTGAGGTGCTTCAATAGATCTCTTGATTAAACACAAGTGTTGGCACACATACAATATCAAGCATATGAATATAAGCAAGTAAAGCAATGCAAGATATAAGAGTAGAGAGTTGAGAGATAGAAGATCAAACACAAATATAAGAATGTGTTTCGAGGTTCGAGCCACTGCTCTACGTCCCCGCCTTCACACATAAGGATTTTCACTATGTCCACAGGACCTTCCACAATACAGATACAAACCGGAGCACACAACTCCAACTTTCACACCTCTTACACAAACGGAAGGCACAAAGCAAAAAGAAAAATACAACTTGGTGATCACTTAGATCACAACCAATCTCTTGGTGATCACAAAGGATCACAAACAAAACCTTTCACAATATAAGATCCTAGAGGATAGATTGGCAATGAATAGATCAAGTATGTGAGGAAAACAAAGTGTTTAAAAAAGAAACAAGAAAGAAACACTTGGGAAAAACTTCTTGATAGATATGAAATTGAAGAACAAAACTAAAATTCTTAAAGCTTGTTTTTCTTTGATTTTCCAAAAACTTTAAAACAAATAAAGATAAGAGTTTGGGCACAAAAACTTCTTTTGAAAACTTGTTAAAAATATTAGAGAAGATGGAAAAAATTGCTCTTAGAAATCTTTTTGAAAACAAGCCTCAAAACCATATTTATAGGGGTTTGAAAAATATATAGCCGTTGAGCGCATAACATGCCCAGACAGGCTATCGGTCGACCACCCGGTCGACTGACCAATGGTTGAATTTTTGACCATTTGAGGTCGTATGTCGACCGCCCGGTCGACCGCCCCCAAAGGCAAATAGCCTATCGGTCGACCGCCCGGTCGATCGACCAAACCCAAGAGGGGCTTAATCTAGCTGGTCGACCGTGCGATCGACCAACCCATAGGTTAAGGCCTTGTGCACGTTCTTGTGTATATCGGTCGACCGCCAATAGTCCAAAGCTGGGATTATAGGTTAGAAAATTTGGACTTTTAAATACCTATAAATTCCCATAAAATTTCATAAATTCCACAAAAATAAGTTCATATAAATATTTGAAATACAATTTTGTGTGATTAAAATTCAACATATATTACAAACAATTTGAATCATTTTTTTGACTTAGAAATTTAGGCTTAAACTAAAAACCGTATTTTCTAAATACTTAAACTTTAAAATGGAAATTCAACTTTTCAAAAACTTATTCAAATATAAAAACAAGATATTAAAACACATTTGAAACATGATGTGCATGGATAAAATCCAATACACATAGTAAATGATATATCTTTGTTTTTGACAATAAATTTCAAACTAAGTTTTGATAAAAAAACAAAACTTTAAACCCATGAACTGTTGGCCCAGAGGCCTTCCACTCTAGTTTTGATGATGATTAACTCATGTGGTTATGTTTACTAATAATCTTTTGATGTTTAGTTTCAGATCTCTAACCAAGATATTAGTAGGTGATTAGCTTCAACAAAGGAGTTTTAAAGTTTTCACAAAGTGATTCAAGAGCCCGAGCGTCAAAGTTATACCTAGCACTCGTTGGAGTCAAGCTCGGTGGATCACGGTTTGGATCGAGTAGACTTGGAGACGGTGCTCTACAAGAAGACCTTGGTACAATATTTAGTTTTTAGTTTAGATCCATTTGTAAAGATTAGATAGTGTGGTATGCTCAAGTTCACAACACACACACACAAGTTTCATGTTTTCGATTTTTAGTTTAACCGATCTTGGTTTTCATGAATAGATAGAATCAACAAGTTTACATGGTTTAATGTACATTAGAATTATTCTACATATACATGTATGCTTCAGCTATTTATACAAACTTAGTTTGATAGTCTATTTCATGAGTTTTAGAGTTTTGGTAATTTAACAAAACTTATTTTTGGATCTTAAGTCAAAAACATTGATATATATCTATTTTATGTATATTGGATTATATCCATATACTATATGCCTAAAAGTTGTTTAAGTATCATGTTTTTGTATTTGGATGAGTTTTGGACAAAACGAATTTTCAATTCAAAAATCCTAGTTTTAGAAAATATGGAATTTAGTTTTCGGCAAAATTTTCATAACACAAAAAGAGTTCAAAATGTTTGTAACTTGGTTTGATTTTTACTCAAACAAGCTTGTATATCAAAGATAATACAAGAACTTATTTTTGTGAATTTTTAGAGATTTTATGGGATTTTATTTAAGATAAAAAGTCAACATTTCAATCCCTATATTAGTCCTGTCATGGCTTCTGCCGGTCGACCGGGTCGGTCGACCGAGCTAGGAGTCGGTCGACTGAGTTGGTCGATCGACGTGCACAGCCGTGCACGCCAGCTCTGGCTGGAGGGCCAGTCGACCGGGCCGGTCGACCGCCAGAGAGCTTCTGCTCTCTGGAAAGCCCCGGTCGACCCGGTCGGTCGACCGGCAGAGAGCTCTGCTCTCTGTTCCAGGCTGCGGTCGACTGGGCCGGTCGACCGAGGCTCCAACGGTCGGATTTTTGACTGTTGGCGGTCGACCGGGCCGGTCGACCGACAGCCGTCTGGGCTGAAAAATTGCCCCAACGGCTAGTTTTTCTAGCCTATAAAAGGGGACTTATATGGATTATTTTCAACCAAGTTTTTAAGAGCCAAAATTCTGATCTTCTCTAGTGTTTTAAAAGCAAGTTTTTCAAAAGAGTTTTTGTGTTTTAAAGATCAATCTTCATTTATTTTTAAAGTGTTTTTATTTCAAAGAAAATAGTCTTCTGGGAATTTGTTTTTGGTCTAAAACTCTATATCTATTTTGGTGATTTCCCAAGTGATTTTCTTTGTTCAAAACACTTTGTTTTCTCACACTTGAGCCATATCTTGCTATCCTATCTATAGGATCTTTTATTTGTGGGAAAATTAGTTTGTGGTTGAGATAGACCACCAAGTTGTAAACTTCCTTCATTGTGATATCCCTCTAGTGAGAGGTGATTGATTTGGTATCCCTCTATTGTGAGGTGATTGTGGAAGTTGTGGTTGTCTCCCTCTAGTGAGAGGTGGAGATTGTGTTTAGCTCCCTCTACTGTGAGGTGGAGTTGGTGTTGGAATCCCTCAAGTGTGAGGTGATTGTTTTGTATTGGCTAAGTGCCTACCCCTCTTGTGTTAGGTGGTGTTTGTGTTGCCTCTAGTGAGAGGTTGCATTGGTTGAGAGAGGAGTTGTATACTCCCAGTTGTAGTTGGCCCAAATCCTCAGTGGAGGTTCCCTGTGTGGGAGTCCTGTGTGGACAAGTTAGTGGATTGGAAATCCTTCTGTGTGAAGGCGGGGACGTAGAGCAGTGGCTCGAACCTCGAAACAAATCTCGTTGTTTGCGTTTGATCCATTGACTCTTAACTCTCTCTATACTTTGTGCATTGATTCATATTGCCATATCATATACATGCTTGTGTATTTGTGTGCCTCACTTGTGTTTAACCACGAGAGCATGTAGCACCTCAACTCTTATTCAGAGGAATCAAGAGGAGTTAGTCCAGAGCCCTTCACCGGGAATTCAGTTACACTCGTTGGTTACACTAAGTGTGTTACAATTTAGTTTTAATTTCCGCATTTAGTTTATTAGATTAGCCGTACACCTATTCACCCCCCCTCTAGGTGTACCTTCAATTGGTATCAGAGCCTACGCTTCTGATATTTGGTTTAACCACCTAGGAGTGTGATCTTGAATTTGCTAATCTAGTTTGCATTTGCACACGTATATTGTTTACACACACTCATGGATTGCTTGACACCTCCCATGTTTGATGTCTCCAACATTGACATGTGAAAATTTAGGATGTCCATGTATTTGAAAACCCTAGGCTTGCATGTTTTCCTTGCAGATACCAAGAAATCCTATCTTGGTAATAGTAAGCATATAGAGGCCAATGGACAAGCCCTTGAGGCACTTAGAAGCACGCTTAATAAAGAATATCTGTACTTAGTTTCTAACTATGATTCCGCCTTTGCAGTGTGGAACACGTTGACCTCCTCCAAGCTTCAATTGCCAATCCAAACGGAGGATGAATCTAGTGGAGAATCCGAGCAACAATGCTACATGGTTCAAGGGAATGACTCCCTTGAGGTATAATCGGAATCTCAATTAGATGATGATGTGCTAGTTCTTCTAATGAGTATATTGATGCCAATGCTTTAAATGAAGAACTATCAATTGTATGTGAAAAATTATTAGAAAAGTATAATCTTTTGAAAAAGAAGACTTTTGCTTTAAATAAAGAAAATGAAAATTTGTCTTCTAGACTTAATTTGGTTTTGTAAGAGAAAGTAGAGATTTCTAATGAAAGAGATTCATTGAAATCTAAACTAGATCTTGCCCTAAAAGAAAATGAATTTTTGAAAAATAAAAATGATTGTAATGATATTTTGAAGAAAAATGAAAACTTGTCTTCAAAACTTGATTTTGTTGTAAAAGAGAATGATTCTTTGAAAATAAAAATTGCTTCAATTTCAAAGAATTTAGAAGTTTGTTTAAAGAAAAATGAAGCTTTGAAAATTGATATGGATTCTCATGTTTGCCATGTTAGTGTAGCTTCACTTTCTAGCTCACCTATTGCATGCTCCACTTCTTTTATAATTGAAAATGATATAAATCTATTAAAGAAGAATATGGATTGTTTGGGCTCCACTTTGAGCCATTGTGCCATGAACCATATACGGTTGGAATCTATGTTTCGAAAGAAACAAATTACATCTATGCATGCACACCATACACGGCATACACATGCTTTCCACGTTCATGTACACAACACGATGTATGCTCATGTGTACACTTGTACACATTGTGGATGTAAGGGCCACCTTACTAAATTTTGCTATGACAAGATACATGATGCAAATTTAGCAACTAAATTTATTTGGGTTAGGAAAGGTGCTAACCCCCATGGACCCAAAAGAGTGTGGGTACCAAAGACCAACCCTATTGTATTTGATGTAGCTGTGGGCTCTCGCATGACGTGAGAGCGATGGTGCCTTGAGGTGGATGCGTTCCAAACTTAAAGAGGATAATTTGGATGCATCACTTTCAAGCGAAGTTTGGTGGGAGGACCACCTTATTTTGAAGACATGGAGAGTTGCCCTCATGGTTTTGGTAACGATCTCTTACTCCTCATTTATGTTTGCATGCTTTTAGATCATTCATTTATAGCATGTCTTGTTTTATTGTTCATTATGCTTCTGCCATATTTATTAGATTAGTGATATATATGATTAGTATTTGAGACACCCATGTTTAATGTGGACCCATATTTTGTGTTCTCTCTATGTTTTAGCTATCATGTAAATCATTGATCTAATGCACATGCATTTTTCATAATGATCATATGAGTTTTTGTTTTGATGTTCATGCTTCATGTTTTGATTACTTGTTTGAATGTTAGTTTTCATTAAAACTAGAATATATACTTGTACAACTAGTGAGTCACAAATAGATCATTATATGTTTGTACTTGAATGCTCATTTATACCCATTAGATGTACTAGTATAGTCTAGTTTTGATGGTTCATGCATTTGACTTGTATTCCCCATCTTACATGTTTTCATGTTTATGTTTAGCTTCATGTATATGTCCATCTTATCTAAACTATTAGATATACATATACATCCTTGAGCCATTTGCCTTCATGTATATACTTTTGTGGACTCGTTTATATTTGAATATGTATGTATTCTTTAGTTTGTACAAGACATACATATACCTTGAAGAATTCTAGTTTTGATGACTTTCATGTTTTAAGGAATTTCTTATTGAGCTTGATTGCATAGTTTCATGATGAAATGTCTCACATAACACTTGTACACTCACCTTATTTGATGTTTTCTCATGATTTTATTTTCATGAGTACAATTTGTGCTATATAGATTTTGAGTGTTTAGTGATCATGTGATTTACATGTTTTTTATGAAATATATTTTTGTTTTATTCCTTACTTGAAGGATTTCGTACTAGTTTACAAATTTTTCACATAACTAGTTCGTATTCTTCACTATGGAAGAGTTTTCAAACATACTATATTTTCAAACCTATTTTTGAAAACCTCTACCCATTAATGGGCGGTTGGTTGGGCGACCATGCCTTGTATGCTCTTTATTGAAAATCCTTTTAAACATGTGCATAAAATGGGTGGTAGGTAATATGAGTTATACACTTGATCTTATTATTGTTTCAATTGGTATCATTGGATCTTTTCAATTGGTATCAATATTGACATTCTTTTGTATACTCATATATATTTTTTATATGTATGCTCAATTAAAATAGTATCAATTTCGATTGGTATCTACATTTTCATACATATATATGTTTTATTTGTGCTTATTATATCTCTATATCTTTGAGCACAAATTTTGGTTATGCTAAGATTAATTTCTTAAATGCCTATCATATTTCAATTGATTAGTTTTCAATTGGTATCCTAATACAAGCTTATGCATCATATTATTTGGTATTTCATAAAGGGGGAGAAAATTCGTATTTTCATCTTTCAATTGGTTTGTTTTCCTTTAGTATTCTACTCAGATGCTTTATGATGAAAAATGATTGAAAAATTAATATTGATTTTAATTTGGTATCATATGTTCAAAATGAAATATACTTACAATTGGTATCAAGATGTTTATTTGTTTACCTTCAATTGGTATCAAGAAAGAATTGGTATCAAGATTACCTATAAGTTTACTTACAATTGGTATCAAAAATTTTTTAAATACTTTAAAATGATTTATTTACTTACAATTGGTATATATTAAAAATATTTGTTTTATGTACCTTCAATTGGTATGTTTTATTTATTTTATTGATATCATGATGCATGAAATTGATATATCCTTTCTTACAATTGGTATCATAAAGTTTTTGTTTTGATTTCACCCCTTATTGATATTATTTTTGTTTAAGACAAAAGGGGGAGAACATTATTTTTATTGTTTTCTTTGACCCCTTTGTTGATGATTGACAAAAATGGGGAGAAGTATTTGAGTTTATATGCATGTTTTTATGTTTTCATATTGGTATCAAGAAATATTTATGTTTTATGCTTTGTTGATATTGGTATCAAGAGTGATGAATACTAGTATCTAGAAACATAGTTTGTTTTTTATTGGTATTGTTTTATATCAAGAGCATTATTTTAAGAACATGTTTATGAAAAGAAGAAATAATTTATTTTGGTATCAAGAGCTTGTTCTATACATGTAATTTGGTATCAAGAGCTTATTTTATGCATGATAATGCATTTCATGTTTGGTATCAAGAGCATGTTTTTATTTGGTATCAAAAGCATGTTCATTTCATTGTTTTATGCATATCTATGCATACTCATGTTTAATATTCATTGCATATATTTATTGTTTATTGCTATGCATGAGTTAAGGGGGAGCTTCTTTGAAGCTTAACTTTAATCCATGCATATATAACTCCATGAGTTTTGTCATCATCAAAAAGGGGAAGATTGTTGGCCCAGAGGCCTTCCACTCTAGTTTTGATGATGATTAACTCATGTGGTTATGTTTACTAATAATCCTGTGATGTTTAGTTTCAGATCTCTAACCAAGATATTAGTAGGTGATTAGCTTCAACAAAGGAGTTTTGAAGTTTTCACAAGGTGATTCAAGAGCCCGAGCGTCAAAGTTATACCTAACACTCATTGGAGTCAAGCTCGGTGGATCACGGTTTGGTCGAGTCGACATGGAGACGGCGCTCTACAAGAAGACCTCGGTACAGTGTTTAGTTTTTAGTTCAGATCCATTTGTAAAAATTAGATAGTGTGGTATGCTCAAGTTCACAACACACACACGTTTCATGTTTTCGGTTGTTGGTTTAACCAATCTTGGTTTTCATGAATAGATAGAATCAACAAGTTTACATGGTTTAATGTATATTAGAATTGTTCTATATATACATGTATGCTTCAACTATTTATACAAACTTAGTTTGATAGTCTATTTCATGAGTTTTAGAGTTTTGGTAATTTAACAAAACTTATTTTTGGATCTTAAGTCAAAAACATTGATATATATCTATTTCATGTATATTGGATTATATTCATATACTACATGCCTAAAAGTTATTTAAGTATCATGTTTTTGTATTTGGATGAGTTTTGGACAAAACGAATTTTCAATTAAAAAATCCTAGTTTTGGAAAATACGGAATTTGGTTTTCGGCAAAATTTTCAGAACACAAAAAGAGTTCAAAATGTTTGTAACTTGGTTTGATTTTTACTCAAACAAGCTTGTATATCAAAGATAATACAAGAACTTATTTTTGTGAATTTTTAGAAATTTTATGGGATTTTATTTAAGATAAAAAGTCAACATTTCAATCCCTATATTAGTCCTGTCCTGATTTCTGCCGGTCAACCGGGTCGGTCGACCGAACTAGGAGTCGGTCGACCGAGTCGGTCGACCGACGTGCACAGCCGTGCACGCCAGCTCTGGCTGGAGGGCCGGTCGACCGCCAAAGAGCTTCTGCTCTCTGGAAAGCCCCGGTCGACCGGGTCAGTCGACCGGCAGAGAGCTTTGCTCTCTGTTCCAGGCTGCGGTCGACTAGGCCGGTCGACCGAGGCTCCAACGGTCGGATTTTTGACCGTTGGCTGTCGACCGGGCCGGTCGACCGACAGCCGTCTGGGCTGAAAAATTGCCCCAACGGCTAGTTTTCTAGCCTATAAAAAGGGGACTTATATGGACTGTTTTCAACCAAGTTTTTGAGAGCCAAAATTCTGATCTTCTCTAGTGTTTTAAGAGCAAGTTTTTCAAAAGAGTTTTTGTGTTTTAAGATCAATCTTCATTTGTTTTTAAAGTGTTTTTATTTCAAAGAAAATAGTCTTTTGGGAATTTATTTTTGGTCTAAAATTTTATATCTATTTTGGTGATTCCCAAGTGATTTTCTTTGTTCAAAATACTTTGTTTTCTCACACTTGAGCCATATCTTACTATCCTATCTATAGGATCTTTTATTTGTGGGAAATTAGTTTGTGGTTGAGATAGACCACCAAGTTGTAAACTTCCTTCATTGTGATATCCTTCTAGTGAGAGGTGATTGATTTGGTATCCCTCTATTGTGAGGTGATTGTGGAAGTTGTGATTGTCTCCCTCTAGTGAGAGGTGGAGATTGTGTTTAGCTCCCTCTAGTGTGAGGTGGAGTTGGTGTTGGAATCCCTCAAGTGTGAGGTGATTGTTTTGTATTGGCTAAGTGCCTACCCCTCTTGTGTGAGGTGGTGTTTGTGTTGCCTCTAGTGAGAGGTTGTATTGGTTGAGAGAGGAGTTGTGTACTCCCAGTTGTAGTTGCCCCAAATCCTCAGTGGAGGTTCCCCGTGTGAGAGTCCTGTGTGGACAAGTTAGTAGATTGGAAATCCTTCTGTGTGAAGGCGGGGATGTAGAGCAGTGGCTCGAACCTCGAAACAAATCTCGTTGTTTGCGTTTGATCCACTGACTCTTAACTCTCTCTCTCTATACTTTGTGCAGTGATTCATATGCCATATCATATACATGCTTGTGTGTTTGTGTGCCTCACTTGTGTTTAACCAAGGAGCTTCATATAGCACCTTAACTCTTATTCAGAGGAATCAAGAGGAGTTAGTCCAGAGCCCTTCACCGAGAATTCGGCTACACTCGTTGGTTACACTAAGTGTGTTACAATTTAGTTTTAATTTTCGCATTTAATTCATTAGATTAGCTGTACACCTATTCACCCCCTCTAGGTGTACCTTCATAAACTAGATACATCAAAATAAGTTTTTCTTAACATATCAAGTATAAATGCATATGGATGAAATCCAACATACATATAAACTCGTTTTGATTCTATCTATTCATGAAACTGAAATATGTATTCTTGAAAATTCAAAACGGTTAAACCGAAACCAAACTATTTAAACTTTTGTGCGTGTGAATACTTAGCATATCAAAACTAAATTATCCTCACACAAGATCTAAACAAAACTAAACAAATCTAGATACAAGTCTTCTTGTCAATCTTCTTCTCCAAGATGACTTGATCCAAACACGATCCATGTGCTTGACTCCTCTTGAGTTCTAGATGCGATCTTGAAATACGAGCTCTTGAATCAGCACGTGATAGTTTCAAAACTTGACTTTGAATCCTTTGTTGAAGCTAAGCACCTACTAAGATCTTGATCAATAACTGTAACTTAATAAACACAAGATCATTAGTAATTTAACTTCATAAGTTACTCATCATCAAAACTATGGTGAAGGGCCTTTGGGCTAACAATCTCCTCCTTTTTGATGATGACAAAACTTATTAGGTTATATATGCATGGATTAAAGATAAGCTTCATAGAAGCTCCCTTTTAACTCATGCATAGCAATAAAACATATAGATATTCAATATAGCTCAGATACCAACGATATTCAATAAAGCTCATAAATAAAAACACATGTATATATGCATAACTAAAAATAACATGCATATATAAACACTACATTTCTCACCCCCTTTTTGTCAATCATTAACAAAAGGGTGAGAAAAAAATAAACAATATAAATGTATATGCGATATACATTCATGAAAAAGAGAGACGTCAAGTTAGCCCCTCTGCATACATGCATTACATGAAGAAAGAGATGACTAAAGCCTAACTCATATAAGCATAATATACAATAAATAAGCGGAGATGTTAAGCTCCCCCTACACACGTATACTATATAAAAAAAGATGTCAAGCTCTTCTTTATATACCACACTCATCATGAATCTATATGTAAAGGAGATGTTAAGCTTTCTTTGCATATAAGCAATACAAACCAAAATAAATTTTTATACCAATAAGAATATATTTTTTTATACTAATTGAAAGAAAAACAATCTTTTTACCAATTGAAAGTGAAACAATCTTTTTACCAATTGATACCAATAGAAAGAAATGATACCAATTAAAAGTAAATTTTATACCAAAATTTTTAGGTAAACACTAAAATCATTTTGCAATATAGATACCAATTTGAGAATAATACCAATTGAAGGTTATTGATACCAATATTGAAAATGTTAGCATTTTTCATGACAAAATATTTTTCTTCATAAATAGTGAGAGTAAGATACCAATTGAAAATAAATATAATTAAAAGATAAATCAAGAATTTTTTTTGAAATACCAATAAAACTAATGCATAAGCTTGTAAAGATACCAATTATCATTAAGAATATGGATCAAGCTTAGCAT
Organism: Agave tequilana; assembly: GCA_038442645.1. Taxonomy (NCBI): domain Eukaryota; kingdom Viridiplantae; phylum Streptophyta; class Magnoliopsida; order Asparagales; family Asparagaceae; genus Agave; species Agave tequilana. The sequence goes on along the minus strand of JAVJIF010011211.1, from coordinate 101,888 downwards.
GAGATCAATTTGTGCTATAAACATGTATGGTCAATGTAAAACATGCACAATCAATCATATATATATATATGTATGATCAATTTTAAATACCAATTTGAAATATTATGCATAATATATAGAAAAAATGAGTATACAAAAATTAATTTTCATGATATGTAAGTGTATAACTCATAACTACCACCTTATCATGCACATGTTTATAGGAATATTCAATAAGAGCATACAAGGCATGGTCGCCTAACCAACCGCCCTTATAGGGTAAAAATTTTCAAAAATAAATTTAGCATGGGTTGAAAACTCTACCAATTGAAGAATACGAAACTAGTTTTATGATAATTTTGAAAACTAGTGCAAAAATTTTCAAGTAAGGAATAAAAAAAATCCTATGATATATGAAAATTACACGAGAATCGACACTCAAAAATCTATAAAGTACATAGATTCTTATGAATTCAAAATCATAAGTAAGTAAAAATTATAGAGTGCACAAAGATCATGTAAGAAACATAAGTATTGAGATAAGTAATGAAGCTCAATAAAAAAAAAAGAAATTCTTTTTTTTCATAAACAAGAAATCATCAAAGCTAAACTTCAAGGCATATGTGTGTATTGTCAAAATTAAAGTATACATATTTATCCCAAACATAAAAATGAGTCCACAAAAGAGTATATGGCATAAAAAGCAAGTGACTTAAGGATAGAACATGTATATCTAATAGTTTTGATAAATTTACATATACATGAAGCTAAACAAAAATATGTGCAAAATAGAGAATACAAGTGTAAATGTAAGAATTATTAAAACTAGGTCACACAAATACATGTAATGAGTACACATAAGCAATGAAGCACTAAAACATAATAATCAAGTGTAGCTCACTACTTGTACAAGTATAAACACAAGTTTTATTAGAAGTATATTTAAACATGTAATCAAGACATGAAGCAAAAAAACATCAAAACAAAGTAAATGAACAAATATAATCATTAGCATAAATGCAAGTATTATCAACACTAGGATATACACAATATCTAAACAACAATTGAGAACGTAAAAATATAATCCATATAAGCATTGGTGTATCTCAAATACTATATATGTATATCACAAATCTATTCATTATTGCATTTAATCCTAATGAGCATGAAAATCAAGACATGCTAAAAATCATCAATAAGAAACATGTAAATGTAAACAAGGAGTTAGAGATAGTTACCAAACCAAATGAACTAGTCTCTAGGTCTCCAAACCATGATGGTTCTTCCACCAAACCTCCCTTAAAAGTGATGCATCTAAAATTATGACCATTTAGCTAAGAACACATCTACCATCAAGGCACCAATACTCTCACATCTTGTGAGAGCACATACCTACATCAAATACAATAGGAGTGAATTTTGGTACTCAAACTTTCTTGGGTCTATGAGAGTTAATACATTTCCTAACCCAAACATTCTTACTTGCAAATTTAAAAATATCTAATCTATCATAATAAAATTTTGCAAGGTGGCCCGTACGACCACAATGTGTACAAGTATGGATACTAGCATACATAGAATCATGTGTGCGAGCATGATGAGCATGTGTATGCCGTGGAGGGTGTGTATGCATATGTGGAGTATGTTTTCTGAAACATGGATTCCAATCTTGTGTGATTCATGGCACATGGCTCAAAGTAGAGCCCAAACAATCTGCACTCTTCTTCAAAGCATATATATCATTATAAATAATAGAAGAAGATGTGGTGCAAGTATAAAAAATAAAATTCTTTTCACAAAAAGATGAAGTAATAAAAGCATGACAAGAATGTGAAGCAAAATTATTTTTCAAAGAATCTTTTTCAATAGAAATGTATTCCAACTCTTTTGAAATCAAAACAATTTTATTTTTCAAAGAATCGTTCTCTTTTAATACAAAATCAAGTTTTGAAGACAAAACCTCATTTTTCCTCAAAACATCATTAAACTCATTTTTATTTTTCAAAATTTTATTTTCTTTTAAAACAAGGTCAAGTTGGGTTTTTAATGAATCCCTTTCATTTGAAACCTCAGCCCTCTCTTGTAGAACCGTATTAAGTTTTGAAAATAAAATTTTATTTACTTCTTTAATTAAAAACTCTTTCTTTTTAAAAGTTTGTATTTTAAAAGCAAGTTTTTACAAAACTCGGAAAGTTCTTCATTTAAAGCATGTGCATCCATACTATCATGATGATCATTAGAAGAGCTAGCACAATCATCAAGATGAGATTCCGAAGTTACCTCAAGGGAGTCATTTCCTTGTACCATATAGCACGTTTGCTCGGACTCATCTCTTCTTGGTTCTCTCTCTAAAATTTGTTGAGCTTGTTCCTTGGGAGAGCTCAACTTGTTCCATACTACAAAAATGGAATCACAATGAGAAATTAAAGAAATATATTCGTTGCTAAGTGTTTGCCTAAGTGCATGCAATGCTTGTGTATTGGCCTCTAAGTACTTGTCATTACCAAGATAAGATTTCTTGGTAGTGACAAGATAAACATGCAATACCAAGGCTTTAAGGTATGACTCATTTTAAATTTTCACATGTCAATATTGGAAAAATCATACATGGGAGGAGCAAGAAAATTCATGAGTGTAAACAAATATGTGTGCAAAGCAACAAATAAATTAGCAAATGAGGATCTCACTTTTAAGTGGTTAAACCAAATATCAGGAGCATTAGCTCTGATACCAATTGAAATTACACCTAAAGGGGGGCGAATAGGTATAGTGCTAATTTAGGACAAATAATGCGGAATTTAAAAACTAAATTACAAACACACAAAGTGTAATCAAGAGTGAGTCCGGATTCTCCATGAAGGGCTCTGAACTACTCCTCAGTATTCCTCTGAATTATGAGTTGAGGTGTCGCAATAGCTTTCTTGATTAAACACAAGTGTGGGCATACAATAATATCAAGCATATAAATATAAGCAAGTAAATCAATGCAAGATATAAGAGTAGAGAGTTAAGAGATAGAAAATCAAACGCAAACACAAGGATTTATTTTGAGATTCGAGCCACTGCTCTACGTCCCCGCCTTCACACAGAAAGATTACACTATGTCCACACAGGACCTTACATAAAGGGACCTCCACTGAGGAATTACAAATATAAACTGGAGTACACAACTCCAACTCTCACACCTTTACCAAGAGGAAGGCAGAAAGTAAAGAAAAAATACAACTTGGTAATCACTTAGATCACAAACAATCTCATGGTGATCACAAATGACCACAAACAAAATCTCTCATAATACAAGATCTTAGAGGATAGATTGGCAATGAATAGCTCAAGTATATGAGGAAAACAAAGTGTTTGGAAAAGAAACAATAATGAAAATACTTAGGAAAACTTCTTGATAGATATGAAATTGAAGAACAAAACTAAAATTCTCTTTTTCCTTCAATTTTTCAAAAACTATGAAACAAATAAAGATAAGAGTTTTGGCACAAAAACTTCTTTTAAAAACTTGTTAAAAGCACTAGAGAAGATGAAGATGGGAAAAATTGCTCTTAGAAAACTTGCTGAAAACATGCCTCAGAACCCATATTTATAGAGGTTTGAAAAATATAGCCGTTGGGGTCAAAACATGCCCAGACAGACCTGTTTGTTGACAGCCCGGTCGACCGGCCAACAGTCAAATTTTTGATCGTTTGAGGCTGTCAGTCGACCACCTCCAAAGGCAAATAGTTTTTCGGTCGACCGCCCGGTCGACCGACCAAACCCGAGAGTGGGTTTGATCCAGTCAGTCGACCGTGCAGTTGACCGGCCCATAGGTTAAGGTCTTGTGCATGCACATCGGTCGACCGCCAGCAGCCCAAAGCTGGGATTATAGGTTAGAAAATTTGAACTTTTAAATACCTATAAATTCTCATAAATTTCACAAAAATAAGTTCATGTAAATATTTGAAGTACAAATATGTGTGATCAAAATTTAATACATATTACAAGCAATTTGAACTATTTTTGAGGCTTAGAAATTTAGGCTTAAACTAAAAACCGTATTTTCCAAATACTTAAACTTGAAATGTAAATCTGATTTTTCAAAAACTTATTTTAATACACAAACAGGATATTGAAATACAATTGAAGTATAATGTGTATGAATAAAGTTCAATACACATGGTAAATGATATATCTTTGTTTTTGAAACCATGAACTAAATACATCAAAATAAGTTTTTCTAAAGATATGAAGTATAAATGCATATGGATGAAATACAACATACATATAAACTTGTTTTGATTCTATCTATTCATGAAACCGAAATATGTATTCTTGAAAATCCAAAACGGTTAAACTGAAATTAAAAATTATTTAAACTTGTGTGTATGTGTGAATACTTGAGCATATCAAAACTAAACTATTCTTACACAAGATCTAAACAAAACTAAACAAACCTAGATACAAATCTTCTTGTCGATCTTCTCCTCCAAGACGAGTCGATCCAATCATGATCCAATGAACTTGACTCCTCTTAAGTTCTAGATGCGATCTTGAAGCGCGAGCTCTTAAATCAACACGTGATAGCTTCAAAACTTGACTTTGAATTCTTTATTAAAGCTAAACACCTACTAAGATCTTGATCAATAACTGAAACTTAATAAACACAAAATTATTTGTATCTTAACTTCATAAGTTAGTCATCATCAAAACTAAGATGAAGCGCCTTTTGGCTAACATATGCATGTTCAAGTTAAAGAATTTATAAAAGAGCTTATTTAATTGCGTACATAGTTCATGCGGACAATATCCGACCCAAAGGAAGACTATTGTTTGGCCGAATTATGTACGGCGTCGGATACTTGATGTAGATAATGCAAGTAGGTGAACCTTGGTGTGTGGTAGTCTGCCCAAAGGAAGGTTGTCACACTATAAACCCATATTGCATTACCCTCATCAACTAGTCTGACGGCGGAACAAGAATTCTGATGCATAGCTTTGTGTGGCCCATGTGTGTAGCAATCGGTCCAAAAGAAGGTTGTCATTATGGCTGGGTTATTACATATATTATATGGTCGATATATATAACTCAAACTTGGGATCAATCCTATAAAGGGACAGTCGGCCCAAAGGAAGGCTGTTCTCTTAGATATGACCTAGACTTTAGGGTGTCTATATTGGGCCAGTATAATGTTGGCATACAGAGACACAACTTATTCTGAAAGTTTAGCCGACAACTCTATTGGTTAAACTGGTTGTGTTTTCTGAAATTTAATTTTTTATAGCTATTACAATAGAATTTTGTTAAATGTAATATTTATGTTAAATTGATGAGAAATTGTATGCTTATGTAGTTTAAATTGAACGGTACAAATTTTAAGAAGTGGTAAGATCATGTAAAAGATCATTCTCAGATTCATGACCTAAACTACACTTTAAGGACTGATGGACCCCTACTATCACTACCAAAAGTTCAGTTAAAGAAAAGACCAATTGTGATAAGTGGGAGAGCTCTTACAGGATGTGTTTAATGGTCATAAAGCACAATATTTCTATAACTATTAGGGATTTTATGCCTGATAAAGTCAGTGCTAAGAGTTTTTTAGCTGAAATAGCCGACCGATTTATTAAATCGGATAAAGTTGAGGCCATCACGCATCTTAACAAGCTGATAAATATGTGTTACAACGGCAAATAAAACATAAGGGAGTACATTATGAAAATGTCTGATCTTATTTTCTAGACTAAAGGCACTGAAATTGGAACTGTCTGAAGAGATTCTAGTGCTTTTCATTCTGATCTCTTTTCTTACACAGTATAACTCTTTTCAAGATTATTTATAATGCTCAAAGGGAAAAAGTGAAGTTTTACTGAGCTCATTAGTCACTCTGTCTGGAAAGAAGATAGATTGAAATAAGAAAAGACTGAAAGTGCTCACTTAGCATCCAGGGTAATACTTCTAATAAGAAAAGAAAAATTAAAATTAAAGGGAGGAATATAAACACCACTACAGTAGATAATGATCTTAAGTGGCAAAAGTACAGGACAAGAAGCCTAAGGTCATTGCATGATTCTTCTGCAAAAAAGTAGGCCACCTCAAGCAGGATTGCATAAAGTATCAGAAATAGAGAATTAAGAAAAGTAGATCTCATATTTATATTTGTTCTGAAATTCATTTAGCTTTAGTGCCACTACATACGTGGTGGATAAATAATTCACATAAGCGATTCAATGTGAAACTTTCAAACTCAAGGGAGGCCCATCCCAGCTGAGCGATACGTAATACATGGGTGATGAAAATAAAGTTATAGCTAAAACTGTTAGAGTTTGTAAGCTTAGATTAGATTCTGATTTTTTTGTTTTAGATTTGGATGAGACTTTATATGTACCATCTTTTTTAGACGGAATTGTGTTTCTATTTCATTGTTAGAAAGATCTGGTTTACTGTCACTCTTGATAATGAAATGATTAGTCTACTTTTCAAATCCAAAGTTATTAGTACTAGAATTTTGATTGATGATTATATAAATTGCAACTTCATGCTTCAATTGAATCTTTATATGTGATAGCCTAGGTACTAAGCGAATATTAATTAAAGAAATATTAGAAAGTTTGATACTAAACGGAGTTTTTAAATTTAGTGTATACAGACATTTGTGGTCCATTCACTACAATTTCTTAGAATAATCACGAATATTTCATCACTTTTATAGATGACTACTCTCATCATGGGTACCTATACTTGTTACATGAGAAATCCCAATCACTGGACATGTTTAAAATCTATAAAGTTGAAGTTAAAAATCAACTGCATAGAAAGATTAAAGCCGTTAAATCTGATCATGATGGTGACTACTATGGCAGATACGATGGATCAGGTAATGTCCAGAACCATTTACTAATTTCTGAAAGAGTGTGACATTATTGCTTAGTACACCATGCCAGGGACACCTCATTAGAATGGTGTTGCTGAGAGATAAAATCACACACACTAAAGGACATAGTTAGGAGTATGATAGCTCGCACTATTCTACCAGAGTCATTATGGAGTGAAGCCTTAAAGACAGTTGTCTACTTCATTAAAAAAATACCTAGCAAAACAGTAACTAAAACACCATATGAGTTATGGACTGAAAAATCTTCCAGTATTAGACATCTACATGTTTGGGGTTGTCCAGTAGAAGCTCGGCCATTTATACCATATGAGAAGAAGCAGGACTCAATTACAGTTAGTTGTTTATTTGTAGGGTATTATGAGAGGTATAGGGTTTTAGGTTATACTATCCCTCCATTAAGAACATAAAAACAAATAATGCTAAATTTTTTTGAGGATATTCAGAGCAGTGGGAGTCAACTATATAAGAATTTCACATTTAAGAAAAAACATATTGTTATACCCATGATAACTATTCAAAATGATGAAGTAGTTGTTCCACTTCAGAATGAAAATACAGTTGTACCCTTAAAGGTACAAATGCAGTTCATCCAGAAATAGATCCTGCTGATGAGGTAGAACCTGAAAATTCTCAACCACAAGTGCCTAGGAGATCAACTAGACAAAGGAGATCAGTTATTACAAATGACTATATAGTTTATCTCCAAGAATATGCCCTTGATATAGGGCAAGATGATGACCCCACATCCTTGAATGAGTTAGGCCAAACTCAGTGTTCACTCCACTAAGTGGTCAAATGCCATGAAAGATGAGTTAAAATCCATGAAGGACATCATGATGTTTGGGATTAAGTAGAGTTTCCTAAAAGAAAAAAACTGATTGGTTGTAAATGGGTGTTCAAAACCAAGCAGGATTCGAAAGACAATATCGAAGGTATAAGACACATCTTGTCACAAAGGGATTCACTCAAACAGAGGGAATTGACTATAATGAGACTTTCTCCCCGATTTTTCATGAAGAATTCCTTTAGAATTATCATGGCACTAGTGGCTCACTTCGACCTGGAGTTACACCAAATGGATATTAAGACTGTCTTCCTTAATGGTGACATTGAAGAAGAAATCTATATGGTGCAACCAAATATTTTTGAAGCCAAAAGTTCATAATATTTGGTTTACAAATTAAAGAAATCTATTTATGGCCTAAACCAAATATCCCGTCAATGATATTTGAAATTTGATCAAGTAATATCCGATTTTGGTTTTAAGGAGAATATAGATGATCAATACATTTATCATAAATTTAAAGAAAGTAGGCTTATATTTCTTGTGTTATATGTGGATGACATTCTACTAGCAATTAACGATATGGTTCTTTTACTTGAGACCAAAAGTTTTTTCTCTCAAAAAATTTTGAGATAAAAGATCTTGGAGACGTTTCTTTTGTAATAGGCATCTAGATTCAACGTGACAGGACACATGGAATATTACGTTTATCACAAAAGGCCTATATCGATAAGGTGCTAGATAGATGTGAATTGAAGAATTGCTCTAAGGGAGATAAGTTGAGTCTACTCCAATGTCCCAAGAATGATCTACAGAAAGAACAAATGAACGACATTTCATATGCATCGATAGTTGGAAGTCTGATGTATACTTAAGCTTGTACCTGTCCAGACATAGTATATACCGTTGAGAAACTTGACAGATACTTGATCAATTCTGAGATTGATCACTAGAAGACTACCAAGAAGGTAATGCGACATCTATAGAAGACTAAATGAAATCCGATCAGTTGCAGTTGATCGGATACATAGATTCAGATTATGCTGGATGTATCAGCATTAGAAAGTTCACTTCAGGTTATACTTTTCTGATTGTAGGAAGATGGTGGATTTAGTTGAGAGGCCATTACAGCTACACTGTGACAATAAGAGTTACAGAGCTCTACTGCAATATTGACAAGAGTTCAGCAAAGTTGAAACATATCAACATCAAGTTTCTTGTCATCAATGACAAAGTTCAAAATCACATTGTGTCTGTTGATAATGTTAGTACTATTTTTAACATTACAGATTTACTCATTAAAGGACTTTTACCTAAAGTCTTCTTAGAACATATTGCTCATATGGGATGGCTAGACATGATGATATCCTAGTTTAGTGGGAGTGGATAATTTTATATAACAGACATTATTTCTAAGTGCACTTTATGTATATTTGTTGATTCTGATACATAAAGTTATAACTGCTTATCCTAAACTCTATTTTTGCACATTTGAGTTTGTTGAATTAGCAGTTAGACTCGTTAGAGTCATATAGCTAGACTCATTTGGGTCATAAGGCTAGACTTGTTGGAGTCATAAAGTGAAAACCAGTTAGAATTGTACCTTATTTGATCATATTTTCATACCACACGTCCATATTTGATTTATGTCATTAAGGATTCTGAAACTTATGATGTGGAAGGTCCTACCTCGATTATACAGAAGGTAATGATTGCCATGTTCGGTGGCACGATACTTAATGGACTAGATTATTTTGAAACGTGGTTTATTAACGATTAAAGTTTTAGTACCATAAAATTATGTTTAACATCCTTCCAGTATGACTTGATTGGCCCAAGTGGGAAATTGTTAGACTTATTTGAATAGAGTCTAAATTAATTTGAGTATACACAAGTCTAATTAGATTTGTACACCCGTCTCATTAGCCTACATTGTCAGGCCCAATAAAGAATTCATCAAGTCTAATGGTTTGGGTCTAGACACGTTTCATTTACAGTTATCCATAAGTGTATTTAAATTAAGATGTGAGACTCATCTACACGTGTGGAACTCGTGTTATCAATCAAGGGTTTAGATCTATGATGAGTTGAACTAGAGTTTCTTGGTGCTATATATATCATGGGTAGGATTCTCTCTCCACCACCAACTAATCTATCATGACCTAATCTCTCTCTTGGAGGCCTCTCATCTCCTCTAAGGATCAAGAAGAGAACTTGGTGACTGGAGAGAAAAATTCTCTCCCTCAACTTTGACGTCCTCGAGGTCGTGCAACCTTCGCCATCCCTTTCATGATGAAATCAGGTATGCCTAAACCCTCCTTCCCCATGATCTTGATAAAGAGGTTTTTAGTTTATGCATGGATCTTTTATGGAATAATTATTAGATCCAACAACTTAAAGAAAGTTCTAATTGAGAAGTGGAAGGTGAGTGAAAGAGTTAGACGCAGAGCTTCCTCTATCATCTTTTACCTCTGCGTGCGGTGGCGGAGTCAGGATTTCAAAGACAGGAGCACAAATATCCTCCTCTTCAGAATCTGTCTTAGATTATAGCTCTTCATTCTTCTCGGTATTTGATCGAACAGATGACGGGATCCACTGAGCAGCGGGTGATGAAAGAATTCAAGTGAGGAAAAACCGACGAAAAGCTCCACCACTAAGGCATAGAACCTCTACCATTCAGACATAACTCAACCATTTGCATCTCCTTCTCATGAGGGGAGGAGAGGGAGATGGGGGGAACAAATTAAGTGCCGCTGTTCCCCCTGCCCTCCCTGGCTCCGCCGCCGTCTGCGTGGAACTTTAGCCATTTTCTGCGTCTCCCCAAAAAACGCTAGGTACGAAAGCCCTAGCTGTGAAGAGGAAGCTCAGCTATAGTGGTGAAGCGGAAGGTTTTGTCCCCCAGTCTCCACACTGGTCCTGGCTGGGAACATGTCGGAGTTCATATTCAAACAAGTGATGAGCCGACTGAATGAACTGGTTTTTCTAGTTCCAGGTCATTTGCTTCGGCCTCTAATTATGTGTTTAACAACTGGTTAACAGGTGCATATTAAGGCAGACACTTCACACAGAACTAGTGTGCTGCTGATTGTTGTCCAAACTTTGTTGCCCAATGCGCATGGGCAACCACTAGAGAGGAATCTACTTCTGATGCGAGTACACTTCACATCAGAACTCTGTGGAAGGTTCAGGAAGACCCCATGCTTCGAGTGGAATATGCTGGTTCTATTATTATATTCACAACTCAATTTGTATTGATTCAATTTAGTTGTATGATATGTACATCTAGAATTGTTCTATGTAAAAGAAAATGCGCGCTGAATCAGGGAGCAGATATTGACACTTATCAAGTTGATTAAAGGTTCATCAGATTATTACAAGTGTGGTTGTTAGGACGCTTCTATCTAAAAAGTCTAAAATGCCCCTCTTCTTCTTCTGACAGTTTATCAAATCTGATCGAGCCTCCTCCCTCCGACGGTCTTCCACTCCCCCCGCCGCCCTACCCCCTCAACCCTCTCGTCGCTCGCTGCCCTCACCCTCCTCCCCCTCGCCTCCCCCCGATCTCTGTTTGGCTAACTCTAGCAAAACAATGTTCAACTGGAGTTGGCCGAAAGCTAGGAGAAGAAGAAGAAGATGGGATGAGCTCGGGAGATGGTGACGGTAGCTCGGGGACAGAGGCTTAGGCTGAGCTCGGGAAGAAGAAGAGGGGAGAAGACGGCAGCAGGAAAGGAGAGGAGGGGGATGTCGGGGGAGAGGGGGGCCGACGGAGGCGGGACGCAGCGAAGCAAAATGAGAGGAAAGGAGGAATATGGGGGTATTTTAGCTATTTTTGAAATTTAGTCGGTGCTTAGTGAGTGTATTTATTAATTTTGTGGGTGCCATAATCCATGGTGTGTTAATCAGTTTTATAGGTATCAATATCCGCTCCTTGAATGGTGGATAAGACATTTTTTCCGAGACCTAATAGCTGTATTATTTGTTTGTTTTTTTTTATTATGATCTGGAGAAGGCATTACTGGAAATCAATCTGTGTACAGGGATTTACTTCCCACAAAGTTTCTCGCTGCTATTGTTTTCCTTTCGAGTTTTGACTGAATGCAGATGTGTGTCTATTTGGATTATCCATACTGTTTCCGTCTCATTGCTGGAAAGTGGTGTAAAAAGATTGACCAGATCATTCAATTGCAAGGGCGAGGATGACAATCTGGTACCATGGAATCCATGACTGACTTCTTGTGCTGTCGGCCTTCACTGCGATGTGTGACATGGATCATATGTGCCCAGGCGTGAACTGTATCAAACAAAGATGTGAACAATAATAATAAGCCTGGGATTTGTGTAGAGTATGTCATTTGAGGTCCGTGAACATTGTGATTTATGTAATAGTCTATCGTTAATCACAAACACAGAGCATATGCTCAGAACCACAGTCTACACAGAAAGCTTTCATGTCTGCTGAAAGAGGATGCTTTTTTTTAGCTATTATTGGAATGCTTTGTGATGCACAAAGAGGATGCTTTATGGCTATTATTGGAATGCAGTGTGATGCACGCGACAAGTCTGGAATCAAATACAGACTTTCTTCGCCATGCATTTGATACAGTTCCTTGCTTCTCCGTCGGCGATGGAATCAGCAGGGTCCACAAAGGTAGGCTTGTAAAAGCCAGAATATATTGGAGAGAGGAAACCGGGAAAAAGAGTGCATCTTTCAAGCTGTGTATGTTCTTGCTTGCACTGTTGTTTTCTTGCTGCCTTTCGACCCTCTCTTGTCACCAGTAATAAAGAATCTATCTAAAAAAATATATATCTCATTCTCTCTACGACCATCGCCTGCCAAAAGGATGGAGCGAAAGGATAATGGAGCGAAGCAGCCTGGATTCTGCCATAGGCTATTCAACTTCATTATGAAGAACCTCTCTCTCTACAGACACAGGGACATCTCCGCCCAAACTGAGCAAGAAGAGAGTAAGCCTTCCATAAGTGATGAGTACAAAGGAAATGAGAAGAGAGATGTGAAATGGCTCTCTGTTAATGAAGAAGGCGTTTTCCCACTCATTCCTCCAATTATGACAATACCAGTGGAGCATGTGGAAGATAAGCAGGAGGACAAGAAGAAAGAGGGATCAGTTAGAATAGAGATCGGCAAGCAAGAAAAGACCAAGATATGATGAAGTGGAGACCATCAATGGGAGAAGGTACATATGAAAGAGAAGATGATGATAAGTTGGAAGGCGAGGAGTTGAAGAAGGTGCCCTTGGGCCGGCCACCATCGCAAGAGAGGAATGAAGGTGAGGCCTCGGCGGGAAGGGCAGCGAAACCACCAGCTGCAGGAGTAGTACTATCAGATATTGATAAGAAAGCAGGTGCGTGGATCCGATGGAAGAAGAATCGTTTGGATCACTGGCTGCTTCTTAGAAATGTTGCGAGCTTACTCATCCTGCGCTTGCTTCACACTATTATCCCGTGTGTGTGTGTGTTTAAAATTGATGCAACAAGTATAACTCATATTGATTGTTAATTGACGTGACAAAATGTGTAATCATCTGTTTAATGTTAGATATGCATGTGATAAAAAAATGTAGTGTCGTGATAAAATCCAAGAGTCGAAGGAAGGAGCTTGAGATAAAAACTTCATGCTTTTATCATTTTCTTACCTCTTTTTTCTTTTTGGGGAGTTGCTCACATCCTTACTTTGTTCAAGGAAAAGGTAACTCAAACATCTATCTCTCTTGTGTTCTCCAAAAACAGAAAAAACAAAAAAAAACAAAAAAAAAAAAAAAAGGAGGAAGAAAAGAAATGCAATGAGAAAGTTATCCGTGGAGAAGAGGTAGCCTGTCTTATGACTTCTAGCACAAGGATGTAGAACACCATAGGAAGTTAAGAGATTACTGCGAAGGATATTAAGGAGTGTCTGTCGTTAAAGAAATTCTTCTCAGGTATTGCGAAGGATATTAAGAATGGCAGAGGAACGAGGTTCTGGTTGGACAAATGGTGCTCAGCTACCACGTTGGGCTCATTGTTCCAACCTTTTTATTCTCAAGCAGATGATCCTGCAGGACCGATCTTTGCTAACTGATCAGATAACCGATGGAATATATGTGAGGAGAAGATGAAATTGAAGTTTTCTAACTCATTGAAGTTTATTGGAGATAGCCAAGAGAGGAACATGAGTACAAACGAGTATGTGCAAGAAGAATGACAAATCTGTGCAGTTGTGCACAGATCAGTCTAGAAAAAGTGTTAGTCGACTTGCAAGTCCACTAGCAGATGGATCAGTCGACTGCTGAGATCGCCTTAACTCTCTGTTAGCATGGATTAGTCGATTAATCAATTAGACTAGTTGACTAATGCGACTAGCCTGGTACTTCCGAGTTGGATTCTGAATGCGTTTCTGATCCGAATTCAGATCTGTTGGTTTCTTTTTCTTCGTGGATTCTTTGGCTATATAAAAAGAGGTTATCCCCATTGATCGTAACCTTTTTGAGAGAGATGAATTGTATTTGAGAGTTTTAGGGTTAGTTATGGGAATTCTACGGCTAATTTGCGTAAATTCTCAATTTGGATCTCCAGATCAATTTGTAACCCTTATAACTCAGTTGTTTGAATAACATCTTCTCCACTCTACCCCGAGGTTATAGGTAAGTTGTTGAGCATCATTAAATCATTTGTTTCTCGCTTTCTCTTTTTTATTTTTGTGTTTGTGCATATTTGTTTGGTGATTGACTCGGCTTTTGGAGTGATCCTCTCGAGTGATTGGTGCATTGCTATTTGTCGGTATTCCTTTGGTTGGCGCAACAAGAGGTATCAGAGCTTTCCATGTTCGGCTGGGGTAACGCCCCGATCCTGCGGGTACGGGGACGTCACTGCGACGTATATACGCAAGTCAGAAGTACCTTCACGTATATACGCTAAGCATCAGTACAGGCAAGAATCAGAGTGCGGAAGCAAGTGGTGCATTATACATTCCAACACATGAGTACAATTACAAAGTTATCACCAGAGGTGACAAATATTACAATAATATTACATCACCAGAATGGCGCAAATGCGAGAATATAAGGAGATGTACAAGTAGGAACAGTACTAGGGCACTCACGAGTTTACTAAAGGAAACTCGAGAGGCACACAGGGGGCCTGAAAGAATAGAGCTCTGAATGGTCTGCTGGAGATCCACGCTACCGCTGCGCCACTCTGATCAGCAACAGGGAGAATCCACACGCTTCAAGCTCCATGACCTGGACATGAGAATCCAGGGGAGTCAGATGAAACTCCCCAGGCGAGTGGTGATACAAAAGCCAAGTGGCGAGTAAGGATAAGCACATGTATAGCGATAAAACCAAATATAGCCGAGGACGAGCAAATCTGATTGTATGGTTTCAGATCACGGCTCCATAAGACTAGTACGTCGAAGGAATAATCCAAACAAGGAAACCCTCATCTATATACCCTTATCTTATGTCACCATAATCTAAGCACATACAACCCGATTGTACTCAGGGCATGATAAGATAATGAACAGGAGGCAGGTGGATGCAAGGGATAAAGCAGGGCATGAGCAGTTAATAGTATAATTCTCATAAAGCCGGAAATCTGATGTAAAATCCAGGACAAGCAAATATAGTAAGGCATATCACAGATTCATAGCCGTTTAAGTCGCAGGCTTCAGTATGCGTCCCATTCCACATACCTCTACTTACAACTTAAAGAGCCGGTTATTAGACACTTTATTATTACTCGTCTTACCCTGATATCTAGCTATGTGAACTAGCGTCCCAGCACACATAGATCCATATCCGAGTAAAGTAAGGTTGTTATTGGAAACCAGCGGGGGTATCAACGAACTATGTTTACAGTGGGTCCCGTACATACCCGGGACCACGGCCCAGGATTGTTCCGTTGCTTGGTGACGGAACCCGCCGCAAGGCAAACAGGAGGGACTTATGGATGCCCTTATCATGATGGTACCAGGAAGGAGGGAGCCAGCACTCCCCTCGGTCGCCTGGAGGCCCACAGGTCAGACCGGAAGTTTTAGTTGCACAACATGCCTAGTACCAATATAAACACGAACACATATTGATAGCCGCGAGTTTCTCCCGACCCGATGCAAGTTGTCCATTTTATGATTTGTTAGGTAATTATCAATTTACGGGAATAACAGGTACAAGACATGATCAGGAGTTCAGGAGTTCAGGTCACTGTATATAATACAGGAATACAAGATTCAGGTCACTGCATGTAATGCAGGAATACATTCCCGTAAATGTGATAATCACAGGTCAAGTATATCATGCTGGGTGTCAAGTGATAGCATGACAGGAGAATGATATTAGACAGGTAACCAGTCATGTCGAGAGATTGATATTAGCCCAGTGGCAAGTCATGACATAACAAGGGGTCTTGCCAAGTGGTAGCATGTCCGATATTAGGTGATAACAAATCAGTTGACAGGTGATATACATGTGTTAAATAGTAACATGCATAAATGACAAGTATGAAGAAATGACACGGTGGTAGAATAGTAGCTGAGCACAACCAAGCGGAGCTGCGCAAGCTGGAAGTACAGACAGCAAACAGTATTTAACACTGGAGCGTCTGACGAGGTTACCGGGACGACTCGACTAAAGTACGAGCGGTAAATCCGGTAGCAACTCGCCTAGACGAATCTAGTGGTAAAGCGCTGAACGCTGATCATGATAATCAGGCGGAGCTGAACAAGCTGGAGGCACAGGCAGCGAACAGAGTTTAGACACTAATACGCTCTGCGAGGCTACCGGGGCACTCGGATTAAGATACGAGTGGAGAATCCGGCAGCAACTCGCCTAAACGAATTTAGTGAATAAAGCACTGAGTGCTAAGCATGTTCACCAGGCGGAGCTGAGAAACCTGACGATCCCAATCACGCCTCTTTCGAGACAGTGAGGGACCGGAGGCCGAAGGGTCCAGAGAAACCTGACGGTCCCAATCACATCTCTTTCGAGATAGTGAGTGACCGGAGGCTGAAGGGTTGGCCAGGCATAGTATGAAGCAGTAGAATACATCACAGGCATAGTATGTGTACAAGAAGGAAACTACCCTAGTACAAGCATTCGTCACAGAGTAATACATGTCCAGATATTGGCACTCGGCCATACACAAATACAGGGACTCAGCCCAATACAAAATACATGGAAACAGGGAATAAAATATATGTCGACCCGACGAAGCGGGGAAACCCAAATGGAGGCGAGAGCGAGGACACTCGCCTAAATCACCGGAAAGCCGAAAAGTCTGGAATCCATGGAACTCGCGCACGCGCCATAAAATAATATATAATTATGAGGAGAGAGAAAGTGAAGAGGAGAGAGAAAGAGTTAGAGAGAGAAACCTAGAGAGAGAAAGGGACACAGGGAGACGCGGCTTGGAAAGTGAGACGCGAGGGTCACAGACGCGGGAGTCGACAGACGCGGGATAGCAGACGCGGGGTTCGCGTCGCGGAAAGTACCAGACGCGGAAATCACAGACGCGGGAGAGCAGACGCGGGATAGCAGACGCGGGATTCGCGTCGCATAGATGCGTCAAACGCGAGATCTGCGTTCAAGTGCGGACGCGAGGGAAACGCGGACGCGGACGTGGGTTCTGCGTCGCGTCAATACAGAACTCGCGGAGCGCGTTAAGGGATAGCCTAGACGCGGGGTGAGATCCGCGTTAGGAAAGTCTTGGCGAGGAAAATCACTCGCCGACAAGATTCCTTGCTGCGCCCGACGAAGGGAAGTTCGGCCCCAATCCAAAAGGAGGGTACCGGCCCTAAGTCTTGCCAACGGAGGAGAACGCGGCCCCAATCCAAAAGGAGGGGCCGGCCCTAAGTCTTGCCGCCGGAGAAGAACGCGGCCAAAATCCTAAAGGAGTGGCCGGTCTTCACAAGTGATGGAGAGAGGTTGAAGAAGGTGGTATGGGGATGCTGTTGTGGAGAAGATGGAGTTTGAGTAAACAAAGGAAGCAAGAGAAGGAGCTCTCTCTCGGTGGTTCCTCTGTTGGAAGCCGCAGGAAGCAAAGAAGAAGAAGAAGAAGAAGAAGAAGAAGTAAAATGAAGGGAGAGAGAAGGAGAGGGGGTATTTATAGGAGTTGGATTGTGAAGTGATGCAAATGAATAAAGGAGAGGGGGTTTGTGTAAAATTGAGGGATATGATATCACTCTTGGCCACTTGGCCGGTTGTAGTGATGGGAAAGGATTATAATATCAAGGAGAAGACTTTTTGGAAGAGAAGCATTTAATGAAGAGAGAGAAGGGGAGGATAAAAGAATGATGCATTCCATATAAAACAAAAGAAACCAAGAAGCATCCTTGCGTTTCTCTCCCACAAACGCAACACTCTCCTGTGTTTGGGCAAAATGGGTTAAACGCAGGGATTAGGGCCGCGTTTGGGGAAAGCCAAAAGCTGCGTTTCAAAGAGGAGAGAGAAAGTCATGATAATTGATGGGATTTGACCTGAAGTGCATTAAATGCGGAATGGGGGGATCTTCACAATAAATGCAGAATCCCAGGTAGGTGAGATCCGCGTTTAGGAAGGAGAGAAAATGAGGAAAAGACAAAGTGGAATATATGGAGCAATACCTCGGTATCTGGGAAGATACCAAAAACACCGGAAAGGTCCAAAAATGAAGTAGTTCGGAAAGCTTCCCAAAAATTCTCAAAAATCATAAATATTATAAAATAATTTTTAGTGAAATCAGTTTTCAAAGATTCAATCTCATTTTCAAGATAAAAATCCAGAAGTCAATCGTCAATCTCGGTATACACCGGATTGGCCGGATTTTGTTAAAATCTGATAAATCCCAGAAAATGCATTTGGATAGAAAATAGGATTTTAAGAAATAATGTCTAAAGACACTTCTAGAGATTCCAAATCGTTTGTTTATTAAAAATCCGGGAATCGGTCAACGGTACTGACCAACACCGGTTTTGAAGATTTATAACTTAATTCAGGAAAATTTCAGAAAATCATAGAAAATCTAGAATATTGGAAAATGATATTTAAAACTAAAATCGGTCAAATCTAAATACCAGAAAGACCAAATCGAGTAATACTTTAGGATCGGGCCCTCGGTTCAGACTAGGGCTGACTCCGAGTCCACGAATCCAAATCCAAGGCAAAACGTTCATATAAATAGTTCGTAATACAAAACAAATACCGAAGGTAAATCAAAAAATACGATCGAAAACCTGAATACGCAACTAAGTACGTATTCCGGGAGCGGGGTGTTACATTCCATCCACCTTACAAAAAATTGCGTCCTCGCAATTTCGATAAGGGGTAAAATGAACACAAAGGGGACAAGGGTGGAATTATACCAATTAAGATATGACACACTATAGGTAGGGCTCTCGAGTTGACTGAACAACAATCAGAATATAGACATCCTCTGCACTTCCGGCTGTATAAACCTCCGAACGATGCCAAATAATACTGACTGATCACACAGCTTTGCATTAGAATTCCCGCTGTACTGTATACTTAATGTCGCTCTGAGAATAAGCCAGAATACTGAAGATAAGGAAAACCCTGACTGTCCTGAGCATAAATAAAGAAGACCGATATTTAAGAATTCCGAAGACCAGGCATCGATCACTCTGTAGAATATCCATAGAGAATTCCGACTACTGACTTCTGAAAGATAACCCGTTCGAGATCAATCCTGAGAATACCCGAGCTTTCATAGAGTTGGCCGAAGAGATCATATCATAGCTTCATCCAGAACCAGCCACTACCTCTCTAGTATATCCATATCTTAAATTGGTATAAGGCTTCGAAAAACCAAAACAGGGTAAAGATGGAAGGGATTAGGAATCAAAGGAAAGATGATCAAGAAAATAGATAACTCTGTACTTGTAGTTGGATTGTATAATCAGGACTCATGCATTCCAGTTGCAAATTTCTTTACCATTAATTTGCCATCTGGACGTACTGAGGATGGGAGAGCCTAAGCTCTGATACCAACCTGTAACGCCCCGATCCTGCGGGTACGGGGACGTCACTGCGACGTATATACGCAAGTCAGAAGTACCTTCACGTATATACGCTAAGCATCAGTACAGGCAAGAATCAGAGTGCGGAAGCAAGTGGTGCATTATACATTCCAACACATGAGTACAATTACAAAGTTATCACCAGAGGTGACAAATATTACAATAATATTACATCACCAGAATGGCGCAAATGCGAGAATACAAGGAGATGTACAAGTAGGAACAGTACTAGGGCACTCACGAGTTTACTAAAGGAAACTCGAGAGGCACACAGGGGGCCTGGAAGAATAGAGCTCTGAATGGTCTGCTGGAGATCCACGCTACCGCTGCGCCACTCTGATCAGCAACAGGGAGAATCCACACGCTCCAAGCTCCATGACCTGGACATGAGAATCCAGGGGAGTCAGATGAAACTCCCCAGGCGAGTGGTGATACAAAAGCCAAGTGGCGAGCAAGGATAAGCACATGTATAGCGATAAAACCAAATATAGCCGAGGACGAGCAAATCTGATTGTATGGTTTCAGATCACGGCTCCATAAGACTAGTACGTCGAAGGAATAATTCAAACAAGGAAACCCTCATCTATATACCCTTATCTTATGTCACCATAATCTAAGCACATACAACCCGATTGTACTCAGGGCATGATAAGATAATGAACAGGAGGCAGGTGGATGCAAGGGATAAAGCAGGGCATGAGCAGTTAATAGTATAATTCTCATAAAGCCGGAAATCCGATGTAAAATCCAGGACAAGCAAATATAGTAAGGCATATCACAGATTCATAGCCGTTTAAGTCGCAGGCTTCAGTATGCGTCCCATTCCACATACCTCTACTTACAACTTAAAGAGCCGGTTATTAGACACTTTATTATTACTCGTCTTACCCTGATATCTAGCTATGTGAACTAGCGTCCCAGCACACATAGATCCATATCCGAGTAAAGCAAGGTTGTTATTGGAAACCAGCGGGGGTATCAACGAACTATGTTTACAGTGGGTCCCGTACATACCCGGGACCACGGCCCAGGATTGTTCCGTTGCTTGGTGACGGAACCCGCCGCAAGGCAAACAGGAGGGACTTATGGATGCCCTTATCATGATGGTACCAGGAAGGAGGGAGCCAGCACTCCCCTCGGTCGCCTGGAGGCCCACAGGTCAGACCGGAAGTTTTAGTTGCACAACATGCCTAGTACCACTGTAAACACGAACACATATTGATAGCCGCGAGTTTCTCCCGACCCGATGCAAGTTGTCCATTTTATGATTTGTTAGGTAATTATCAATTACGGGAATAACAGGTACAAGACATGATCAGGAGTTCAGGAGTTCAGGTCACTGTATATAATACAGGAATACAAGATTCAGGTCACTGCATGTAATGCAGGAATACATTCCCGTAAATGTGATAATCACAGGTCAAGTATATCATGCTGGGTGTCAAGTGATAGCATGACAGGAGAATGATATTAGACAGGTAACCAGTCATGTCGAGAGATTGATATTAGCCCAGTGGCAAGTCATGACATAACAAGGGGTCTTGCCAAGTGGTAGCATGTCCGATATTAGGTGATAACAAATCAGTTGACAGGTGATATACATGTGTTAAATAGTAACATGCATAAATGACAAGTATGAAGAAATGACACGGTGGTAGAATAGTAGCTGAGCACAACCAAGCGGAGCTGCGTAAGCTGGAAGTACAGACAGCAAACAGTATTTAACACTGGAGCGTCTGACGAGGTTACCGGGACGACTCGACTAAAGTACGAGCGGTAAATCCGGCAGCAACTCGCCTAGACGAATCTAGTGGTAAAGCGCTGAACGCTGATCATGATAACCAGGCGGAGCTGAACAAGCTGGAGGCACAGGCAGCGAACAGAGTTTAGACACTAATACGCTCTGCGAGGCTACCGGGGCACTCGGATTAAGATACGAGTGGAGAATCCGGCAGCAACTCGCCTAAACGAATTTAGTGAATAAAGCACTGAGTGCTAAGCATGTTCACCAGGCGGAGCTGAGAAACCTGACGATCCCAATCACGCCTCTTTCGAGACAGTGAGGGACCGGAGGCCGAAGGGTCCAGAGAAACCTGACGGTCCCAATCACATCTCTTTCGAGATAGTGAGTGACCGGAGGCTGAAGGGTTGGCCAGGCATAGTATGAAGCAGTAGAATACATCACAGGCATAGTATGTGTACAAGAAGGAAACTACCCTAGTACAAGCATTCGTCACAGAGTAATATATGTCCAGATATTGGCACTCGGCCATACACAAATACAGGGACTCAGCCCAATACAAAATACATGGAAACAGGGAATAAAATATATGTCGACCCGACGAAGCGGGGAAACCCAAATGGAGGCGAGAGCGAGGACACTCGCCTAAATCACCGAAAAGCCGAAAAGTCTGGAATCCATGGAACTCGCGCACGCGCCATAAAATAATATATAATTATGAGGAGAGAGAAAGTGAAGAGGAGAGAGAAAGAGTTAGAGAGAGAAAGGGACACAGGGAGACGCGGCTTGGAAAGTGAGACGCGAGGGTCACAGACGCGGGAGTCGACAGACGCGGGATAGCAGACGCGGGGTTCGCGTCGCGGAAAGTACCAGACGCGGAAATCACAGACGCGGGAGAGCAGACGCGGGATAGCAGACGCGGGATTCGCGTCGCATAGATGCCTCAAACGCGAGATCTGCGTTCAAGTGCGGACGCGAGGGAAACGCGGACGCGGACGTGGGTTCTGCGTCGCGTCAATACAGAAACGCGCGGAGCGCGTTAAGGGATAGCCTAGACGCGGGGTGAGATCCGCGTTAGGAAAGTCTTGGCGAGGAAAATCACTCGCCGACAAGATTCCTTGCTGCGCCCGACGAAGGGAAGTTCGGCCCCAATCCAAAAGGAGGGTACCGGCCCTAAGTCTTGCCAACGGAGGAGAACGCGGCCCCAATCCAAAAGGAGGGGCCGGCCCTAAGTCTTGCCGCCGGAGAAGAACGCGGCCAAAATCCTAAAGGAGTGGCCGGTCTTCACAAGTGATGGAGAGAGGTTGAAGAAGGTGGTATGGGGATGCTGTTGTGGAGAAGATGGAGTTTGAGTAAACAAAGGAAGCAAGAGAAGGAGCTCTCTCTCGGTGGTTCCTCTGTGGAAGCCGCAGGAAGCAAAGAAGAAGAAGAAGAAGAAGAAGAAGTAAAATGAAGGGAGAGAGAAGGAGAGGGGGTATTTATAGGAGTTGGATTGTGAAGTGATGCAAATGAATAAAGGAGAGGGGGGTTTGTGTAAAATTGAGGGATATGATATCACTCTTGGCCACTTGGCCGGTTGTAGTGATGGGAAAGGATTATAATATCAAGGAGAAGACTTTTTGGAAGAGAAGCATTTAATGAAGAGAGAGAAGGGGAGGATAAAAGAATGATGCATTCCATATAAAACAAAAGAAACCAAGAAGCATCCTTGCGTTTCTCTCCCACAAACGCAACACTCTCCTGCGTTTGGGCAAAATGGGTTTAAACGCAGGGATTAGGGCCGCGTTTGGGGAAAGCCAAAAGCTGCGTTTCAAAGAGGAGAGAGAAAGTCATGATAATTGATGGGATTTGACCTGAAGTGCATTAAATGCGGAATGGGGGGATCTTCACAATAAATGCAGAATCCCAGGTAGGTGAGATCCGCGTTTAGGAAGGAGAGAAAATGAGGAAAAGACAAAGTGGAATATATGGAGCAATACCTCGGTATCTGGGAAGATACCAAAAACACCGGAAAGGTCCAAAAATGAAGTAGTTCGGAAAGCTTCCAAAAATTCTCAAAAATCATAAATATTATAAAATGATTTTTAGTGAAATCGGTTTTCAAAGATTCAATCTCATTTTCAAGATAAAAATCCAGAAGTCAATCGTCAATCTCGGTATACACCGGATTGGCCGGATTTTGTTAAAATCTGATAAATCTCAGAAAATGCATTTGGATAGAAAATAGGATTTTAAGAAATAATGTCTAAAGACACTTCTGGAGATTCCAAACCGTTTGTAAATTAAAAATCGGGAATCGGTCAACGGTACTGACCAACACCGGTTTTGAAGATTTATAACTTAATTCAGGAAAATTTCAGAAAATCATAGAAAATCTAGAATATTGAAAAATGATATTTAAAACTAAAATCGGTCAAATCTAAATACCAGAAAGACCAAATCGAGTAATACTTTAGGATCGGGCCCTCGGTTCAGACTAGGGCTGACTCCGAGTCCACGAATCCAAATCCAAGGCAAAACGTTCATATAAATAGTTCGTAATACAAAACAAATACCGAAGGTAAATCGAAAAATACGATCGAAAAACCTGAATACGCAACTAAGTACGTATTCCGGGAGCGGGGTGTTACAGCTGGGATCATGTGTCGATTCCAAGAACATCGTGGTCGGTTCGGCAGATATCGTGTGTTAATCTCAGAGCAACATTGGTCTGTTTGTGGCTCATGTGTCGATCTCAAAACAACATTGGACTGTTCATTGGGATAGGATTTGGTGGAGTAGATCACTCAGAAACTCTTCTAGGGTTTCACTTTGAGATAAAGTTTCAATCTTTATCTAGCTTGGATCTATTTTTATTTGTCTTTCTGCATTGTGTTTGACACTTTCTGGAGGAGATATGTTTGAGGTTAATAAGTCCAAAGTGAAAATGGATATGGTAAAGTTTGACAGCATGAACAATTTTGGCATATGGAGGTACGAGGTGATGGATGTGCTAACGGCATCAAACCTCGAAGATGCTTTACATTTGGAGAGAAAGCTGGAGGAGAATTCTGAAAAAGACGGGGATAAGATGAATCGGATGGCGTGTGGCATCATTAGGTCATATTTGACACAAGACATCAAGTATCATATGATGTATGAGACTTTCACAAAAAGATTTGGGAGATCCTTAAAAGTAAGTATCTGACGAAGTGCATCGAAAATTGGTTGCATTTGAAGAGGAGGCTTTTCCGCTTTCAGTTAAAGAAAGGAATCTCTATTGATAATCATATGAATAACTATACGAAACTTCTTGTAAACCTAGTTAACGTGGAAATGGTGATCAAGGATGAGGACAAGGCATTGATTCTTTTGAGTTCTCTTCCAAATAAAGAGTATGAGACATTCATCCTAACCTTGATCAATAGTAAGAAATTACTTAGCTTTAGTGATGTGTCAGCTGCTCTTGTGAATCAAAAAGTGAGGAGGAAGGACAAGAAGTTTTCTTCCAGTAGCACAACAGTAAAGTTGTTGACTACAAGAGGGATGAGTCCCAACCATCGGAAGGGCAAAGGAGATTTTGAAAAGTTCAAAACTGGTGATCATGAAGATTTAAAGAAGAACAAGTGTGCTTTCTACAAAGAAGAAAGACACTAACAGATTGATTGTCCAAAGCTCAAACTGAAGAAGGAGTCTAATCAGAGGTTAATATCGTACAGGCGGATAATGGTAATGATTCTGACTCATTTCATTATTCACTTTCTATCATCCTATTGTTTGTTGTTCAGAGAAATCTGAGTGGATTTTAGATAGAGTGCTACCTATGACGTTTGTTCCAACAGGAGCAATTTACTAGATTTTGGAAAACTAGATGGAGGCTTGGTGACATTCAATGACAGACACACATATCATATTAAAGGGATAAGTACAATCCGCATCAAGTTGTTTGATGGGATGATAGAGAGTTAAAGGATGTGAGGTATGTACCTCAATTGAATAAGAATTTGATTTCAGCTGGAGCTTTGGAGGCGCAAGGCCCGAAATGGACTCTTGGAGAAGGCGTTCTCAAGATATCCAGTGGCTTATTGGTGGTTCTAAAAAATATTCGACGTAACAACTTGTACTGCTTGAAGGGTAGTTAGTTACTGAAATTTGACGACTTTAAAATATTTGAAAGACGACTCTATCAGGTTATGGAAGATGAGGCTCGGACAATTTGATATGTATTCCTTGCAAGCTTTGGCGACACAAGGACTATTGGAAGGTGCATTGACCCGCAACTTGAAATTTGGTGAACATTGTGTTCTAGACAAGAAGAAAAAGGTGAATTTCGGCACCGCAACTCACTACTCGGAAGGTCTTCTTGATTATGTTCACGTTAATATTTGGAGTCTTACAAAGACTACATCGCTTGGAGGCCATCCGATACTTTTTCTCTTTTGTTGATAATTTATCTAAGCATTATTGAGTGTACACCATGAGACGAAGGTATGAAGTCTTAGATATATTGGTGAAGTGAAAAAAATTGATGGAGAAACAGATTGATAGAAAGATCAAAATACTCAAATTTGATTATTGGAGAATACAAAGATCGATTCCTATAATTTGGCCAGAACAATGGTACTGGAATTCACTTCACAGTTAGAAAACACGGGGTGAATAAGGAGATGAATTGTACCATGTTGAAGAAGGTTCGGTGTTTGTTGTCTAATGCATTATTAGACAAGTTATTTTGGACTGAGGTTTTGGAATATGTTAGCCATCTCATGAATAGATTATCGTCGACTACGATAAGATGTAAAACTCAGTTGGATATTAGTCAAAAGAAACTTGAAAGGCTACAAGCAATGGGCTCTGAAAACAAGAAGATCGTGTTGAAAAGTATGTCACATTTAATGAGGTTTCATTGTTGAAGTCTACCATCTCTCAGCATGTGGAGAGAATAAAGACCAAAGATGTATCGCAGCGGGTGGAGATTGATGCTACTCTGCCATCTTTAGTTGGTTTGGTATAGTTGAGATCTCACCAGATGTGACACCGAGTGAAGATCGTGTAGCAATGTTGGATACTAAACAGGTTGGAGACATTGATAAAGAAGTGAAATTGTTTGCAGCAATAGGAATCAAGTTGAATCCATGAAAGTGGGTGAAGAAACGTGAATTTCAAATTGGTAAGCTAAATCAACTTAAGTTGAAAACTGTTGTTCTCCATGGCAATCAAGATGGTGAGGTTCATATGACTCAGCCAGTTGGGTTCGTTGCTGCAAAATCGATTTCCGTTGGTTGAGCTCTGTGGAACTCATTTGGATGAACTACGGATGTCTTAATTTCTTAGGCATCGATACGTAGGCAGCCATATTAGGGTAGCCGGTTGCTGAGTCAAAATTGGTTGATTCGTTTTGTTCGGTTCAGAATTGGGAAATCTTCACCGAGGTAAAGAATTGTGAGGAAGAAGATGAAATTGAAGTTATCTAACTCATTGAAGATCATTGGAGATAGCCAAGAGAGAGGAATATGAGTATAAGAGAGTATGTACAAGATGATTGACAAATCTGTGCAGTTATGCACAGATTAATCGACTAGAAGAAGTGTTAGTCGACTAGAAAGTCGACTAGCAGATGGACCAGTCGACTACTGAAATCATCCAAACTTTCTACTATTGGGGTGGATTAGTGACTAATTAATGGACTAGTCGACTAATGCGGCCAGCCTGGTACTTTTGAATTAGATTCTAGATTTGTTTTTTATCCGAGTTTAGATTTGTTGGTTTTTGTTTTTTTTTTTTTTTTTGTTGATTGATCCGAATTCAGATATGTTGTTTTTCTTTTCTTCGTGGTTTCTTTGGCTGTTTAAAGAGGGATATTGTCCCCATTGATTGCAACTTTTTGAAAGAGGTGAATTGTATTTGAGAGTTCAAGGGTTAGTTTGTTTGTGGAAATTCTACGACTAATTTGCTCCGAGGACGTAGGCAAGTTGCCAAACCTCATTAAATCATTTATTTCTCTGTCTCTCTTTTTGGTTTTTGTGTTTGTGCATATTTGTTTGGTGATTGACTCGGCGTTGGAGTGTTGATCTCGGGTGATTGGTGTGTCACTATTTGTCGGTATTCCTCGGTGGGTGCAACAATATACAAATGCCTAACTCAGTTCAGTTGCAATATGAAGACCAAAGGGATGAATTGCTACAAGTACTCCCCCAACAGTAGACAAGAGTGGACGAATACAGAGACCATCCACTGTGGGAATGGGACCTAAGCAGATATTTTGGATCAAGAATGCCTACTTTAGACTAAATGACTGGGGAACTTAGATGCTCGATTGCTAAAGTGATCTAGAGCATCAAAATGCCTCTTAAAATCAGGGCTTTTCTCTGGTTGGTCACCAAAATAAATTTATGCTAACGTGGGGAACCTGATGAAAATGAAATGGCAAGGACCCACTCTCTGTGTTTTTTGCGCAGAGCAAGGAGAATCCATCGAGCACCTATTCTTACACTGTAAGTTTGCCCTCCAACTCTGGGATAAGATGGCGCAACGTCTGAACTTGCGGCTACCACAACTGCCACAGTATTTGAAAGAGTTTTGGTTGTCTTGGAGATTCTTAGATAATAACAAGCACGAGAGGGTCACAAGGGATATAACGGCGATGATGGTTTTTTGGGTGGTATGGAGGGGACGATATAACAGGGTATTTAATAATTCAATGAGATCTTCCGACCAAACGTGTCATGCTTATTTGACATTATTTTATTATTGGTTGAAACGAATCTCCTCACAGGTACCTTCAGAGAGAGGGTGTCACGTGCATTGGACCATGCAGCCTAACAGAGGACGCAAAGGGTAGGGGCACGAATCGGATTCTGACAGCATGCGACAAGCTGACTTTCTCAGGTGTGATTTTTGCTTCCTCAGGTTTTTTATCTGACTTTTGGTGCATGCTAGGCCTGTTTTTGTATCTGGGGGAGTCCGAAGTCTTTTGTAATCTGTATGTAATTTTATCCCTCCAGTACCTGCGAGTGCATCTGAAGCTTCTTAAACTCTAGAGGTATTATGTGCTTTTTTTTTTTTCCTTTGTTTCATATTTCTGGAGTTGTTTCATTAAAATCTTATTAATGAAACCCGGGACCATATAGGATCATTGTTTTCTCTCAAAAAAAAGGGTTAAGAGATTATGCATGCATGTTTGAATTAAATGCAACATATTAAAGTTAGAGCCAGACTGCTATGTCATCTTCATGGATCATGGCTACTTTGATGCCATTGTCTGGATTAGGGGTGAGCAGAGTTCGGTTATAACCGAAATAACCGACCAAAAACCGAAACCCGAACCCGAACCGAACCGAACCGCTCTAATTCGGTCGAGTTTCGGTTTTGTGTTCTAAAACCCGAATAGACCGAACCGAACCGAATTTCTTACCCTATATATTAACCTACTCAAATTCAATTTAGTGAATCATATAGTTCATAATAAAAACTGGTGGAAGCTTATCTCATTAGTTTTAGTAATACCATCTTTTTTATGTTGAATATGTGAAAGCAATATTAAGTACAACATCACAATTGAGAATAATATTTATATTAATATAGTTTTTTTTCATTCTTATCATTAAAAGTTAGTAATAATTATATGAGTTTTAATATAAGAGCTCAAATACGGTGTAAAAGTTTTAGAATATGAAATTTTCAATTCACATTAAGCTTAGAATCTTTTTCTTATTTCTAATTTAGGTAATGGATATTTGAGATTATAATATTAAAGGATGATAATATAATGGTGATTAAAAAATGTAAGAAATGATGGCAATATATTGACCTAACCGAAAAAACCGAAAAAACCGAACCGAACTGAGTTGATTCGGTTCGGTTTGGTTACTAAGTCTAATCGGTTCGGTTTGGTTTTGCAAAAATTAGCAAAAACCGAACCGAACCGACCGATGCTCACCCCTAGTCTGGATTTCAAGGCTTTCATACGAATCACAGTATTGAATTGGTCTGCATGAAGAATTGCTCTTTTGACTTTCGAAGGATTGAAGGTGATCATCTACTGGTGAAGAAATGCACAAAAGACTAAGATTTACACGAGCAACTAAGTGTCCAAACGTTGTTAAGGCTTATTTCACCCAAGCAAACAAGTATTTAACATCAATCGTGAATTTTGATTCAATCATTTAAAAAAGTGAAAAAAATTAAATTAAATTGGTTTCAAGAATATTTTTGCCTTACTGTTAAACCATCCAATGTATTTACAAATGATAGTTGTCGTTGTTTCTCTTCAACTCTACTGTTGTGGGTAATTTTCTAAGAAATTAATTCACACCCTAAAATAATAGAGTGGGAGTAATCAAATCATAGAAACGTCAGCGCAAACGCAGAGAATTACGTGGAAACCCAAATGGGAGAAAATCACGGAGGGGGGAGGGGGGGGGGGGAGGGAGAGAGAGAGGGAGAGAGAGAGAGAGAGAGAGAGAGAGAGAGATTCCACTATAATAATAAGATTACGATGGCGTTCCCTGGTGTGCTAGGATTTCTGGCCTTACTTGATCATCCTCTTCCGAATTGGAAGGGATCTATTATTTATACAGGTTGTGTCAGTTTGGATAAAGCTAAGAGTTTTGCTCTGTTTAAATACATAACCCCTTATCTCAGAGGCGATTTAGAGCTAAACGTCAGGCTTTGAACTGATTGGGTGAGAGTCCATCTTTCTTTAATTCTTCGCGTCCAACTGTTGATGTAGTTGATCTGTTCCCGAGCTATAACTGTCGAGTTCAAATAGAGATTTGGCTTATAGATAGAGATTCTCACAACTGGTTCTATCTCCTCCTTCTAACTATATGAATCGGTCGGGTTTAAATCAAATGAGCACTTTTGATCAGAGGTTCTAGAAGTGGTCATGTGTTGCTCGCCTGTTTGGTGCTGAATGGACATGTGGCGTGATCTCGAAGGGGTCAGAAACTGACAACTACAGATGCTCCCTCTGCTTTCTACTCTTTGAAGGAGGTTGAGAACTCTCTCTCCAGGGCTATAAGTTCTCAGGGACTCTGATAGAGAGAGGGAAGCAGATAGAGAAGGGATCTCCAGACCAGGACTTGGGTCGATTTGCTGTCGCTTCAGTTTTTGTCGCGTTGTGGCGTGCGTAGCTCTACAAACTGGCAGAGCCTTGAATGCACGTCCCATCTGCTATGACGTTAATTAAGTAATCGTCAATTCTCGAGGTGTGCAACATTCAAGGAAGGTGCGACATATCTGGCGTGACGGTCCAATTCCCACATATTATGACCGGTGTAGGTGAAATCACCTAGAGGGGGGGTGAATAGGTGATAAGGCTAATCTAAGAACTAAATGCGGAATTACAAAACTAATTGCAACAACACTTAGTGCAACCAACGAGTGCAACCGAATTCCCCATGAAGGGCTCTGGACTAACTCCTCTTGATTCCTCTGAATAAGAGTTGAGGCGCTATATGAAGCTCTCGTGGTTAGGCACAATTGAGGCACACACAAACAATCCAAGCATATAATGAATAAGCAATATGAATCAAAGCAAGGACAACACAAGCATATAAGATATGATGATATGAATGATGCAATGCACAACACAAAGTAAAGAGAGAGAGTTGAGAGTCAATGGATCAAACGCAAAGACAAAGATGTGATTCGAGGTTCGAGCCCCTAGCTCTACGTCCCCGCCTTCACCGAGAAGGATTTCTAATCCACTAACTTGTCCACCGAGGACTCCCACCGAGGGAACCTCCACCGAGGAGAATTGTACAACAAGGGAGTACCGAACTCCTCTCTCAACCAACAACTTCCACCGAGGCAAACACAATCACCACCTCAACAAGATGGGTGGGCCCTTAGCCAAACAACCACAATCCACCTCACCAAGAGGGATACAAAACCAATCTCCAACTCCACCTCACACTAGAGGGAGCAAACAATAACCTCAACCTCTACCAAAGAGGGAGCAACCAACAAATGAGGGTTTACAACTTGGTGGTATCTTTCAACCACAAACAATTCCTTTTTCCCACAAATAATGATCCTAATAGAATAGGATAGAAGATATAGCTCAAGTGTGAAAAATCAAGAGTTTGGAAAACAAAAATTCAAAGAAAAATACTTGGAAAAACTCTTTGAAGATGATGGAAATGAAGAACCAAAACAAATCTCCCAAATTTCTATTTTCTTTGATTTTTCCAAAACCCTAAAACAATAAAAGAATGGATATTTTGAAGCTCTAAATAATTTTGAAAACTTATTTAAACACCAAGAAAGGTGAGAAATTTTAGCTCTTGAAATCTTTGCCAAAATCCCAAAGGAATGGGGTTTATATAGCCCAAACCAAAAAACTAACCGTTGGCTATTTTTACAGCCAGAGACGGCTGGCGGTCGACCGCCAACGGTCATATTTATGACCGTTGGAAGCCCGCGGTCGACCGTGAAAAACCAGAGAGCAGAGCTCTCTGGTCCGGTCGACCGCCCGATCGACCGGCCCAAGTGCCAGGCCAAACGTGTACAGGCTTGTGCACGTCGGTTGACCGCCCGGTCGACCGGCTCCTAGTTCGGTCGACCGTGCGGTCGAACGACAGAGCCTGTCAGGCACTGTTCTGGGTCAGAAAAACAGGGTAAAATTTATTCTAATAAATCCCATAAATTTTCTAAAAATCCATAAAAATAGTTTTATCATTCTATATTGAAATATAAACTTGTGTAAAAATTTCAACACAAATTTTAAACATATTGAACCATTTTTGTGTCTTACAAATTTTGTCAAAAACCAAAACCTGTATTTTTCTAACCTTGGATTTTTCAATAGGAAATCTGATTTTTTCTAAAACTCATGAATAGACATATCAAAATAAGTTTCTCTAAGATATGAAGCATGTATGTATATAGAACACATCTAATATACATAAAAACCATTTAAACTTGTTTGATCTAAAACTATTCATGAAAACCAATATCCATAAAACATAAAACGTGTGTGTATTGTGAACTTGAGCATATCACACTATCTAATCTTTACACATGGATCTAAAACACAAACTAAACTAGGAACCTAAGTCTTCTTGACGATCTCCATCTTCAAGTCGACTCGATCCAAACCGTGATCCACCGAGCTTGACTCCAACGAGTGCAATATATGAACTTGATGCTCGGGCTCTTGAATCACCATGTGAAAGCTTTCAAACCATCTTGTTAAAGCAATCACCAACTAATATCTTGATTAATGATCTGAAACTAAAATCACAAGATTATTAGTAAACATAACTACATGAGTTAATCATCATCAAAATTAGAGTGGAAGGCCTCTGGGCCAACAGTAGGGTCCTTAATTGAGTGGTGCTTCATCTCTCTTTGGGATTTGAGGTATTGGACGGCTGGCGCTTGGGTTTCTTATCTATAAATAGGACATGATCTCAGAATAGATCTGCATTGCTTCCTGAATACTCCTCCATTTTTCAGATTCTATTGTGTCTTGTGAGCAGTGATGTCTTCTTCTTTCTTCATTTGATGGAGGAAGGAGAAGTAGATAATAGAGAATGCAGTTGCAATCCTGATTTTCAAGAATTCATTTATCGTGGGGTGTTAGTTCTTACAATGGCCTCGTAATGCGGTATCGGTTCTTGCGACGAGCCCGGTTGAGAGGAAGGACGACAAATGAACTAGCTTCTGACTGGTCTACTTGTCTGGTCTTTGATCGGATCAGAGCGGATATTTACTGGAAGCTATATGTTCAGGTCCTTCTTGCTGCGAACATAGAGAAAGGAGCATAAGGGTGCTCGATGATGGTTCTGATCTCTAGGGTCGGCGTCTGCGCTCTTATGGGATACATGTGCTTCTGCTGCCCCTGCTCCTGAGTTCATCTTCAGCGTGACGATCTTGGCATCGGTATCCTCCTCGCCTCGCAGACTTCAGTCTGCGATTCGATGATCGATCTCCCTTACTGGTGGCTTCCTGAGAGTTCTCGGTGTCCTTACCCTTTTGGCCTGGTGGATTGTTTGTTCAGGGGTTGTCCCCCGGACGTCGTTGGGGGTATCTAATTTTTTTCTCTCAGGAAGGACACACATATAACAGATTTGTATTACTCATGTTAGTGTAACCATGCTTGTAAGTGAATGAATGTAATAAAAAAAAATTCTATAATAAAGCATGAAATTTTTAATGAAAGCATTGTTTGGATCTTGCCATGTTTGTGATTGTGATTTGGCTTGTTGTTATGTCTGCTCGGGGAGCTATATTGGCTACGAAGTGTTAGGGACAATTTGTAATACAGTTCCTGAATGGGATTCGCCCTCAAAAGACCTTCAAATGTTACCTGGGTGGAGAAGCCCCTAGCTTCGAAGTTGTGTTGCCATGCTGTTTGTTGGGGTATGACCCGAGGTAGATTGTTGACTTGCTCGTGCATCGTCAGAGCATGTCCCATTGTTGGCTAGATCCAAGCATCCGGCACAGTGAACCTCCCCTTTCATGAGGCTTCCTGAGGGGTTGCAGTCGACGTGAAGACCCGTAGAGGCTGTGAGCCTGTTCGGGCGGCCATCAGGGTATATCCATTATAGGCTAGCTCCGAGCATCCGATGTGGGCGAGCTCCATCTTTCAAGAGGCTCCCTAAGGGGAACTGTCAGGGTGAAAACCCATATAGGTTGTGGACCTGCTCAGGCGGCCATCAAGTTATATTCCATTATAGGTTGGCTCCAAGCATCCGACGTGAATGAGCCTCCATCTTTCAGGAGACTCCCGAGGGATCGCCATCAGAGTGAAGACCCATATAGGTTGTAGGCCTGCTCGGGCGGCCATCAAGGTATATCCCATTATAGGGCTGACTCCGAACATCCGACGTGGGCGAGCCTCCATCTTTCAGGAGGCTCCCCGAGGGGCGCCGTCAGGGTGAAAACCCATATAGGTTGTAGTCTTACTCGAGTTGGCATCATGGTATATCACATTATAGGCTGGCTCCGAGTATCCGACGTGGGTGAGCCTCCATCTTTCATGAGGCTTCCCGAGGGGCACCGTCAGGGAGAAGACCCGTATAGGATGTGGGCCTGCTCGGGTGGCCATCAAGGTATATCCCATTATAGGTTGGCTCTGATCATCTGATGTGGGCGAGCCTCCATCTTTCAAGAGCCTCCCGAGGGGCCCAGTCAGGGTGAAGACCTGTATAGGCTGTGGGCCTCCTCGGGCAGCCATCATGGTATATCCCATTAGTAGCTGGCTCCAAGCATCCGACGTGGGCGAGCCTCCATCTTTCAGGAGTGTCCCCGAGGGGCACCGTCAGGGTGAAAACCCCTATAGGTTATGGGCCTGCTCGAGCAGCCATCAGAGTATATCCCATTATAAGCTGGCTCTGAGCATCCGACATGGGCGAGCCTCCACCTTTCAGGAGGCCCCCGAGGGGGACCGTCATGGTGAAGACCCGTATAGGCTGTGGGCCTGCTCGGGCGGCCATTAGAGTATATCCTATTATAGGTTGGCTCTAAGCATTCAACTTGGGCTAGCCTCTATCCTTTAGGAGGCTCCCGAGAGATCGCCGTTAGGGTGAAGACCCGTATAGGCAGTTGAGAGTGTTCATGATACTCGAGGCAGATATAAGGGGTGGTGAAATGCAAATAAGATAGAAGAAAATGATCTTCTCATTAAATATTACATGGCTTACACATAATATCAGTTCTAGTGAAAAGAATTCAATTGCTTCTTGAGTTGGTTCCCATCCTAATCGACCAAGGTGTACGACCCCTTGCCTCCCTGAGCGACGATGGTGTAGGGACCTTCCCAGTTGGGTCCTAACTTTTCTTGATCCTTCTACCGTGTGGTCTGAATCACGCTCTTCAAGACCAAGTGTCCAACTTGAAATTCTTGAGAATCCACCTTCTTGTGGTGTGCAACCTAGATTTGTTGTTGATAAGCTACGATGCGAATTTGGGCCTATTCTCGCCTTTTCTCCGAGTGATCCAAAGTCAATCGGAGTAGGGCATCATTCTTGAACCACTCCTTCCACTTGGATATCGGCATGCTGATGTCACCGGGATAATCGCTTCGGTTCCGTATGCTAATGAGAATGGGGTTTTCGCCAATCGGGACATGTTTGGTGGTCCATTTGCCTTTATCTTTGTCTACACTTTTACATAGGTTGTCAAGGATGGTTCCATTGCTGATTTTATCATGTCCATTGCCTTGAGGATAATAGGGTAAGGAGAGTCGATGGGTAATTTTATACTTGGTAGAAGCTGCCTACTTATTTGCCAGTAAAATTTTTTCTGTTTATCGGAGATGATAATATGAGGGAGCCCGAAGTGGCACAGTATATTCTGCTAGAGGAATTTGACAATTTGCTGCCCGAAGCGGCACAGTATATTCTACTAGAGGAATTTGACAATTTGTTACCCGATGACTTCGGAGATTGGTACTGTCTCAATCTGTTTGGTGAAGTAGTCAGTGGCTACCAGCAGGAACCGCAGCTGGGTTGTGCTCAGGTGAGTGGTCCAACTATGTCCAATCCCCATTGCATGAAGGACCAAGGTCTGCGCAAGGTGTGGAGGTCAGTGCTTGGCTTATTTGCCACTAGAGTGAACCTCTGGCATGGATGGCACTTCTTTACATAACCCTTGGCAGCGTCAAACATCTTGGGCCAGTAGTACCCTTAGTTAATGACTTTGTAGGCGAGGGAGGGTCCTCCTACGTGGTTCTCATGGTCGCCATCATGGATTTCCTACATCATTTTTTAGCTTCGTCCTGACTGAGACATCTCAGGTACGGGTCAGAGGGAGATTGGAGTAAGATTTCTTATACAAGGTGTTCTCGAGGAGCGTATACTTGGTGGCCAAGTGTTGGAGCTTTCGTGCCTCTGCCTTGTCGTCGAGAAGTGTTCTGTCTTTCAGGTGGGCAATGATGGAGTCCCTCCACACTGGTGAGGTATCAAGGCGTAGGACCTCCCTTGTTGGTTGCTGGATGCTCAGATTTGCGATGTGCTCGACGGGAATTTCACGTTAAAACTGGAATTCTGTGGCTGGCCCCAGGCTGGCGAGTGAGTCAGCATGATTGTTTTCAGATCTAGGGACCCATTTGAAGTCGCATTAGAGGATTTTGGACTTTAGTTTGAGAATGAATTGTAGGTACTCCGACATCTGAGAATCTTTTGCGACGTATTCATTGGTGACTTGGTTGACCACCAGTGAAGAGTCACACTAAACTTCGAGCCATGTGACCCCGAGTGTGATAGTCACTGAGAGTCCAGCTAGGACTGCGTCTACTTGGTTTCATTATTGAATGCTGGGAAGCTAAGGGAAAAGGATTGTTCGATGGTGAATCCTTCTGGAGTGGTGAAGACAATTCCTATGCCCGCCCCCTTACTGTTTGAAGTTCCATCCACTTTCAGAATTCACCCTTCTAGTTGGTCAGCATGATCTATGACCCCCGAGGTAAAATTAACAATAAAGTCAGCTATGACCTGGACCTTGATTGTTGTCCTTGGCTCGTATTTGAGTTCGTAGGATCTCAGCTCTGAGGCCCATTTAGGTAACGTCTCGATTGCTTTCGAGTTTTCCATGACGCTTCTCAGGGGGTGCTCGGTGAGGACTATGATTAGGAAG
Organism: Agave tequilana; assembly: GCA_038442645.1. Lineage (NCBI taxonomy): Eukaryota > Viridiplantae > Streptophyta > Magnoliopsida > Asparagales > Asparagaceae > Agave > Agave tequilana. The sequence goes on along the minus strand of JAVJIF010011211.1, from coordinate 64,938 downwards.
ATTTGGATGTAGTACTTAAGCTTTCTCGAGATGATGAAGAGAGCAAGCACCAGCTTCTCTAGACTTTAGTATCTGGTTTGTAGACCGTTCATGGAGTGGCTGATGTAATACACCGGCTTGTGGATGCCCTCGTCTTCCCAAACTAAGGCTCCGCTCACAGCTAACTCTGAGATGACGAGATAGAGGGATAGCTCTGTCCCGAGGAAAGCTTTGACAGCAGGAGTGGTGAAGTCAGATACCTCTTCTTCAATCCTTGAAAGGTTGTCTCGCATTCCTCGTTCCAGCGGAAGCCAACTTCATTCTTCTTCAAGGCTTGGAAGAATGGCCTGCATTTGTCCTTGGATCAGCTGATGAACCGATTGAGGACTGCAAGACGTCCGTTCAGCATCTGGACCTCCTTCCACAAGTGAGCGACTTCATGTTTAGACTTGCAGATATCTGGTTATGGTCGACCTTGATGCTCTGTTGAGTGACTAGATATCTCAAAAACTACCCGGAGGCCACCCCAAATGTGCATTCATCAGGGTTGAGGTTTACCTTGTATTGCCTAAGGAAATTGAAGGTTTTGTCTAGATGTTGGAGATGATCTGTGCATTGTATACTTTTTACTAACATATCATCAATGTATATTTCATGGTGCTCCCGATCAGATCCTTGAAGACTTAATTGTTAACCATTCGCTGGGAGGTAGTCCACGCGTTTTTGAGTACAAAGGGCATCACCTTGTAGCAGTAGATTCTCCGACTAGTAGTGAACGCGATTTTGTCTTCATCTGGTGGGTGCATCTTGATCTGATTATAGCTGAAATAGGCATCCATGAAGCTAAAGATCTCGTGGCTCGTCGTCGCCTCTACTAGTTAGTCGATCCTCAGAAGGGGATAATTGTCCTTTGGGCAAGCTTCATTGAGGATAGTAAAGTCGATGCAGACTCTCCACTTCCCATTCTTTTTCTTCACGATAACGGGGTTAGAGAGTCAACGGGATAGAATCTCTCAGATGAAGCCAACTTGAAGTAGGCAGGCAACTTCATCGCTGATGGCGCAACTCCTTTCTTCATTCATTCTCCTGGGCTTCTGCTTTACTGGCATAGTGTCCGCCTTGATAAAAAAGCTTGTGACAGAAGATCTCAGGGTCAATTTCAGGCATATCGGTAAGGACCACGCGAATACGTCTGAATTTTTTGACAAGAATTGTTTGAACAATTTTTTCTCATGAGGGTACAGATTTGAGCCGATTCGGAGTGTCCACTCTAGGTGATGTGTGTCTATACTGAATGACTTGGCTCCTTCTCAGTCTTGTTGTTGGGTTTCCTGACTCAGTGGGTGAGTCAGGATCTTGGCTTTTGTCATACTGTGATTGCTATTGATCAACAATCCTCTTTTGTTTCTTATCCACAGGAGAGTTTTCATTAGGACTTGCTCAAGAGGTCCTTTGCTCCTAGCCTAACCTTTTCCAGGATACCACAGCTACTGTCCTAGCCATCGCCTGGTTACCTCTTATGTTGGTCATTCCAAATGGTGTGAGGTACTTCAGTAGTTGATGATGGGTGGATGAGACTGCTCTCATCATGTGGATCCATGATCTCTCGAGGATGGCATTATAGGGGGATTGGATGTCAAAGACATAGAACTCTGTGATGACGTTAATGGATCTGTGTTGACTGGGAACTCGATCGTCTCGGGGGAACAATCTTCACTCTCGCCGAATCCATAGAGGAGTGACCGGGTCTAAAGGATGATCAACTTTCAGGCTAACTCGGGAGTGGCCTCCATTCGATCTAGAGTGTAGTTGTACAGAATGTTGATGCTACTCCCGTCAACCAAGATCTTCAAGACTTTGTAGCAGTCGATATGTACAGTCACGACTAAGGCGTCGTTATGCGAGAAGTGCACGGAATAGGCGTCTTCTTCTGAGAAAAAGACTGGCTTGCCTGGAGATGTAGGAGGGCGAGTCACTATTGTCAGATAGTTGTCTCTTCGGGCTTCGTTAATGTAAATGGTCCTCTCCTTGGTAGTAGTGCCTTCTACCAAAGAGTTTTCAAAGATGGCGTTCACCTCTTTGTATTGCACGAGGGTGCTGCCCGCGTGTTCATCGGTAGTTTCGGGCTGCCCCTGCACTCTAATCTCCAACGGTATTCCGGGGTTAAGGATGAACTCTAAGAGATATCATTTGTTGACCAGTCCTGAAGGTGTTGCCGGAGGGTTCAATAGTCCACTGTGAGGTGGCCCTTCCCTTCATGGAAGACACAGTAGTCTCTGGATTCAGATCCTCTCGGATTCAGTGGGAGAGGTCTGGTCGGGCGCCTGACCCAAAGCTGGTCTTTGATGACGTTAAAGATATGGTTGAAGGTACCCTGAATGGAACAAGGTCGGGCTCTGCTTCACTTCCCTTGCTGGATTCGATAGCACGCCTGGCAGGCTTGTGGACAACGGAGAAATTATGACTCGGATTCTTTCTGGAGAGAACTATGGCTTTGATTTTTCGACCTCGAGTCCTAATATTGGGGGACGACTGGAGGTAGCCTGAGTCACCTCTTCTATCCGGATGTATTTCTGCGCTTAGACAAGGATATCCCTCATCTTGGCCACATCGTTCTTCACCAGATGTTTGTAGAAGGGGTTGGTGACTTGCATTCTACTGATGAAGGCGGCAGCGGTTACGTTCTTATTATAGTTGTATACCAGGGTCATTTGACTCTGGAAGTAGTTGACGTAATTCTTCAGGCTTCCCGTATTTCATCTTGACCGTGAGGAGATGGTTGTTGTTGCTCTGAAATTTTCTCCGAGAAGCAAACTGGTTGTAAAATCCATTGGTCACGTCATGGAAACTCTAAAGTGAAGGAGCGAGTAAAACCAGTGGTAAGCGGCTCCCTTGAGACTGGATAGGAACGCTTGACAGAGGAGAAGGTCGTCGTGAGCGTAGACCGCCATTTTGTCCTGATACTGGCAGAGATGGAGGAGGAGGTCAGAGGTTCCCGAATAGTGGTTAAAGGTCGGCATCACGAACTTCTTCGAGAAACGGAGCGTGGTGATTTTCTCCGACAGTGATTAGTCAACCCGCTGTACTCTATCCCATTTGGAAACTGCTGGCTCATTTGGTTGAGCCATTTCTGAACCAGATCTGTGATGTCCTTTGTGCGAGGGAACTTTTGGGTTTGGGAGCGCTCTAAGTTTCTGGAATTCTCATCATCGTTGTAGGTCCCTGACTAGTCGCATTTCGAGCTTTCGGTGGAGTGCTCGGATTCTCGGGTGCGCGGTGGTGACGGGAGAGTGCGCGCATTTCCTTCAGTAGTAGGGAAAGATTCCGACTTCTGTAGTGTCCCAATTTGTTTGAGTAGTCGCGTCTGGACACGGATCGCTGCATTTTTTCAAGAGCGGCCGCTTCACAGAGTCGGATCATCTGTGTTTGCTTGTCCTCATCTGCTTCCGCATAGTGGAAAGTATCTGAAGGAGTTGCTCGTTGTTGAGTTGGGACTCAGGTTTCGACTGCACCCCCCGTGGTGATGCGAAATTTGAATGAGAATTTTCAGCGTCGGAGATGCGAACGTCAGATAGGTTGGGCCGACGGTCTGCAGGCTCAGGTGCATCGATAGTTTTTCCTTTCCTTTGGAGCGGTGAAGGCTGCGGCTGTAGTCTGAGTGACATTTTTACTTGATAGAGCCATATCGGCCGTGCGAGGCTGCTTAGAAGAAGGGTTAGGGTATTGGATAGGGAGAGCTTCTGAGTAAGGATCAGAATATATCTCAATGAAAGCACCAACTGTTGTGGGTAATTTCCTAAGAAATTAATCCACACACTAAAATAATAGGTGGGGTAATCAAATCACAGAAAAACCAGCGCAAACACAGAGAATTACATGAAAACTCAAATGGGAGAAAACCACAAAGAGAGAGAGAGAGAGAGAGAGAGAGAGAGAGAAAGATTCCACTATAATAATGGTGATTACATTGGTGTTCCCTAGTGTGGTAGGTTTCTGGGCTCAATTGATTATCCTCATATTGGAAGGGATCTATTATTTATACAGGTTTTGTCTGTTTAGATAAGGCTGCAGAGTTTAGCTCTGTTTAAATAATTAATCTCTTATCTCAGAGGCAGTTTAGAGCTAAACATCCAGCTTTGAATTGATTGGGCGAGAGTCCATCTGTATCTGATCCTCCCGTTCAACTGTTGATGCAGTTGATATGTTCTCGAGTTATAACTGTCGAGTTTAAATAGAGATTTGGCTTATAGATAGAGATTCTCACAACTGGTTTTATCTCCTCCTAACTATATGAACCGCTCGGGGTTTAAATTGAATGGACACTTCCGGTCAGAGGTTCTAAAAGTGGACACATGTTGCTCGCCTGTTTGGTGCTGAATGGACACATGACATGATCTCGAGGGGGTCAGAAACTGACCACTACATCTACTAATATATATTTCTCATGAGCATGCTCATAATAATTTGTGCATACAGGTGTAGGGTAAGACAGCGGAAAGACAATACAGTATAGAAATGTAAAAAAAAAAAAGGGAGAAAGAACGAAAACATTGGATATGTTGGTATGTAAGTTCTCAAATTGAAAAAGAACGTACACACTAGTCTTTATAAATCATGCAACTTTGTTGCCATTGCATCAATCAAGCCTTTCATGTCCAAATATCAACTAGTACCTTGCTCCTTTAACATGTTGATCAGACCACTAGAATGGCGCACCTATGAATTAGAATGCACAACACTCACCAAAATGTTTGATTCAGATTTTTAATAAGGGTAAAAAGTACCAATCTCAACAGAACCAGCCCTGCCCAGTGCCCAGTTATTAGATTGTGTGTTCCACAGACCAAAATCCCGGTCCCTGTTCGCGCTATGGGTCAATAAAATAATCAAGCAAAATACGCATACAATAACATATAGAGAATATCTTCCTCTTAAGCCAGATTCCAAAGTTCAGAGTTTAGTGTGATAATATGCTAGAACTTACCAACTCATTGTATATATATCATGGCTCTGAGCCTCTCAACATTTACAGAAAAACAGGATAAGAGAATGTTTATATATTTGACCTGGTGGTCATTGTTCCTAGCCTACTATCCTTCGCAGTTTCTTCAGCATGTGGGCAGCTGCAGATTCCCGAGCTTGACGGGGGTTGCTTTTCGGATCTCCACCACTGATGCACCCGAAGTCCATCCCCTCAACTGTCACAGTAGCCTCAAACATTCCTGCAAATACAACCCGGAGCTTCAAAACAGTACGGGATTCCATGATTTTAAGATCTTGGTTTTCAGGTTACTTTTTCAGTTTTCACCCAAAAAATAAAGAAAGAAAGGAACAGAAGATAAAAGAGGTTATATTTATAGTTTCTATCACTGGAACCAAAACATGTTCCCTTGGTTTAGTGAACAAGTAGCCAAACCCAATTGTTCCATTAGATAGGGTGGGTATATGGAATCCTACATTACAAAGACAAAATAACAAGAAAGCATTACCAGTTATCTGACAATCCGCAGATGATGGAAGCACGCAATATCTTGGTGGTGTCCAGCAGTTCCTTTGGCATATATTATCCAACTCCTGTTGATCGCAAGAAATCACTAACATAACTCGGCATTTATAAACTGAAGTAAAACAAAATCTTGTAACCATTTTCATTTGATTTCTTTCAACACAACTTACGAATTATTGCACCTATTTAGCACGGACAATCCTATCATGGAGCTGTGTCAGACACACGCGTCGTGTGTATTTTAAAGAATTTGTCATGTATCCGTGTATCGTGTCTACTTCAATGTTGTCATGTCCGCGCAACATAGCCATGCACAATATATTCTGAAGAAAATAAAATAAAGAGATCATCCAAAGATCTCAGGTCTTGATCATAAGATTAGGAAGTGACATCAAAATGAGAGTGAAAGAAAAAGAGGGAGTGAACCTGATCTCTCTCGATGAGAGAAGCAATGTATGTGCCGGATATCAGGGGCAGGGTGAAATTGGAGCGGATGAGTTCGATCATGCAAGAGATGAATGCCTATCATCAAAAACCAAAGATCTACTGAGAAAAGATCTTTCTTTGGACACCTTGACCCTAGAGCTAGAGAGAGGTTTCTGTGCTCTTTGGTTCATAGAAGAATTGAGAAACAGGAACAGAGAGAGAGAGAGAGAGAGAGAGAGAGAGAGAGATCAGCGGCAGTGGTGATCTGGCAAAAATGAGGGGGAGAGAGATGTCTCTTGCTGAGTGATAAAAACGAAGAGGTGGATGGTGAATTTGGACCTCTAGATTTTTCAAAAGAGAAGGCTATGGGTAAATTCTGGAGCTTTCAAGGTCCTTGTGTTTGTCCCTTGAAGAATGATGTGGAATTGCCATAATAAAAAAAGAAGAAAAAAGTTTGCTGCCCATGCGGCTAGGCCTCCTAAAACATAAAATGGCCAGCTAAGGCAACCTTTCTGATTATAATAATAGAGATTTTTATTGGTCCTTGTTATGCAGGATGCATAAAAAGCATGTAACCGGGATCATATACATATGATTACTTCCAGCTGAAAGTTGCAAAAGCAATCAGAAACAAATCATGAACTGAAATTTTTAATAACACCACATTAACCACGTTCAACTTTCAGATTAATTAAAACTGAAAAAAATGTTTTAATTTTCAGCCATTCAACTATTGGGCAAAAGAATTGGTAGTTCCATGAATAGCAAACTGTTTATTTGGTGTCCAACTGATGCACAAGAAAATAAATGAGAAGTTAATTTAGATGATGAAATGTGTGGGTTTGAATTTTGATGGTCCTCCACGAAATTAGCAACAGAAGTGGCTTGCCCCAAGATACTTCTGAATTATTCAAACTCACCTATATGTAAAAGCATAATATATCACTTGCCTGGCATGAAGTTCTTGAAGAAAGAGTTGCCTCGGATAATGTCCTCCTTTTAGTAGTATGAGAAGGTCCCTGTTCTTGAGAAGACAAGTTTTCACCCGTTTGCACATCTCTTGAGCAAAAACTGTTAAGTGCCTCAATTATTAACTCAGCTTTTAATGTTGAGTTACCTTCTTCTACAGAAAATTACCAAATGAAACTGTATTTAGTGAAAAATCTCACATCAATGTCCAGAGTACATAAGAATGACGTGCTAAATTTATTGTAAACTTACTAATATAACAACAAACTAAAGAATGATCTATCTACTAATGCAATTAACAATGACAAAACGCTTTGATCTCTTTATTAATAAGAACCTCATGCGGTTCATCATAATTAAATTGATGCATTTTCATTTACGATGAGATTTGGTAATTACCACCTATCTCTTAAGCCAAGGCTATTCCTCATCAGCTATAAGAAAACATCGAGAAAATTAAGAAAACTGAGATCAGAAAGAGATATAAATGCATCAGCCCACAGATGAAAAAAGGAAAAACCAAAATAGAAAGAAAATACCACTCAAAATCGTCTGGATGTTCATTTCACAGCGAGCAATCTCATCTTCGAGCAAGCATTGCTGTTGACACTACAGAAAAGTAAATGGTTTGAACAAGTTTAGTGAAACATCCAGTTATATTTATTTTATGCTTTACAGTAACTCAAATAAATGAAACAGGAGACAGCCACAAGGAAAACCGCATACCAATTCAAACACCTTTTTCTGAAGAACTCGTAAGCTAGCTTGCATTAGATCATTTTCTCTAGATGCAATCACATGATAAAATGAACTATGATCATTGGAAGTACACTGTATAGGCACGAGTTGTAGATCATCTGAGGCAAACCCATCTGGAATAGCATCATTAGTACAGGTTCTGCTTTTAATTGTGCACTTTGATACGCATACCTTCCTAGCTGAGTCGACCATGCCTGCCTATCGAATGCACAAAAGAAATTGATAATAGGAATTGATTATAGTATGGTAGTTGTGTTTCATAAAATTTTAATTGGTGCCTATTAGCCACATTAATTGGGAGACATTGTGCATTTATCGGGTTTAACATGTGTATTCACTAAAAGACCTAGCTTATTTGCCGCACTTGGCACCCACAAAACATACATATGGACATGTCCTATTGATGCAGACTTGAATATAGTACATGCTTAGGTGAAATAGGAGTTGCTTTTTCAAGTTTAATCTTTATTAGAATGGCACAGGCAGAAATTTATTAGACGGGGTTATTAATTCAGTTATGGTATCTAAAGGTCATCTTTTTTATCATGATTTTATTAGTGCCGGTTATGAATTAAGAGTCTGGATTTTCAGCGTACATAAAGGTTAAACCTGATGTAAAAGGGGGATGAAAAAGAGAGAATGAATTAAAGTTCAGTGCAAAGCAGCGATCTTGTTATCTTCTCCATTCTCTATATCTCCTACTTCTCTCTTCTTCTTCTTTTTTCCTCTTCTTTTCTTTTGGGCTCCACTATCTTCCCTCCTTTTCTTTTTCATGTTTTTTGACTGCATCATAGGCCTTCTAGTTATCTCCTAATTCTAACTTACTATTCTTCTTCTTCTTATTTCATTGTTTTCTTCTGTTTTTAAACAGCAAGAAAACACTTCTTTAATCCTAATATTAGCCCCAAATTAGGATCGTTCTGCTATTTTGGTTCTTCTACCTATCAACCCAAAACACCACTGATCCTTGTATGCTTGCTACCTGGCCACCCACTGTATGTCACCTATGTTTGGGTCAACATTGATAACAGCAATAACTCAAAGCATAGCACTCCACCTCCTAATAACTAAACGGTGTAGCATGAAGTGTAAGCTACATGATTTTTTTAATTTTTATTTTAAAAATATAAAACAATCCTAAAAGAAGATAAGAGATAATATTTGATAATTAAAAAAAATTACGGCGTTATATATTTTTAAGACTAAATTCTCCTAAACTACCATGAACTATCAAAGTTTTACTCAAAATCTCCCTTAACTTTTTTTTGGTACCTGTAACTACCTAAACACTCCCTAACACTGTTAATGGTAGGAGGAAAAAGTCTTAGATGTCCTTCTTTTAAAAATAATTATTGTTTTGAAAATAAAAAAGTTATGCACATAGAGTCCTTCAAGGGTCTCTTTGCAAAAAATACATCTTCTCCAAACCCTAAATTCTTCCTCCAACAACTTTCTGCTCCACCAACCCACTCCGTCCGGCGCACCCCCCTCACCCTTGCCACCCCTCTTTCCATTGAGTGGCCACGGGGGTGGCGCCCCCTCCAATCCCTCGGGTTACAGATGGAGGTAGCACCATCACCTCCTCCTCCCCTAGGGGCAATGGAGGGTGACGCCACCCTCAGTTGTTAGGATTTTGCCTTATTTTTCAAGAAGAGATGATGGTCCAAGAAAATCCAATTGAGTTGGAGAAGCCGATGGCTTGAAGTAGAAGAAGTAAATTAAGATGAAGTAGTTTCCTTTTCAGGCAATTGCGAGTTTTCTTTTCAGGAGGAGTATGAATAAGATTTAATTCCTATTCAATGAAGGGTCTAGAATTCTTCTAGATCAAGAAGATCAATTCCTAAAAGGATTGATCAAGATTCTTCAACCATCCAAAGGCCAAGATCATCTCATAGTCCAAATAAGAGTGGCATTGTAAAATCATATAAATAAATGTTGTAACCAAGCATTATAATTCTCTCAACCAAACAAGTCTCAAGGAGTTTCTACAACAGAGAATCTCAAGTAAAGGAGACCAGAGAAAGCCAAGAAAAAAAAGGAGCAAGTTGAAGGTGCATAGAGAGAAGGTAATACTCTTGTAATCTAAGGCTAGATTCAAGTGGAAGGTGAATACTCTTGTTGCATCAAGAGGAAGGTTAGATCTCTTTATACCAAGTCTACTATAAAGCTCTCTCAAGTTCTCTCCCGTGGACGCAGGCCAAGTTTGGGCCGAACCACGTTAAATCCTTGTGTTTTTTCTTTATTACTCTTTTGTTTAAGTATTGCTAGTTTGCTTTACATCAAGTTTTCCTTTTGCAAGTACTGTTCATATTATCAAGTTCCGCTAACGTTGATCCTAGGAGTCACAACAATTGGTATCAGAGCTAAAAGTTGACAAAGGGTAATATGTCGAAGATAAGAAGTTCTACGACAAAGTTCGAGGTCGAGAAGTTCAATGGTAAAGGAAACTTCGGCTTATGGCAAAAGAAGGTGAAGGCGTTGCTGGCACAACAAGGTCTTCATAAGACCTTGCAAGGTAAGTCAGCAAAACCTGCAGATACGTCAAACGAGGATTGGGAGAAGATGGATATAAAGGCGACAAGCACGATTCAACTATGTCTCGCGGACGAGGTTATGTACAACGTGATGGATGAAGAAACGGCTACGAGATTGTGGTCAAAGTTGGAAACGTTGTTATGACGAAAAGCCTCTCCAATAAGTTGTATCTCAAGAAACAACTATATGGGCTACGTATGAAGAAAGGGACAATAGTGTTGGAGCATCTAAACTTCTTCAACAAAGTCATTAGCGAGCTTCTACCTGTTGCTGTGAAGATCGACGAAGAGGACAAGGTGTTGATACTCTCAGTTCTCTTCCACAGTCACATAATCATATCGTCACCACCATGCTCTACGGTAAGAAAACTCCCATTTTGGAGAAGGTCACGTCAACTCTCTTATATAATGAGATTAGTTAAAGGCCAAATCAAGAGGAGCAGACAGGATCGAGTTTGGTAGTCACGGGAAGGAAAGGAAAAGAAGAAGAAAGAAAAGGTCTAAGCTCATCAAAGGTGTGCCACTTTTGTCACAGGAAAGGTCATTAGAAGAATGACTGCAAGCATCAACAAGAGTGACTGAAGAAGAAGGGGCAAGCTGCGAAAACAGACATAGCAAGTAGTGTAGAGGACACCAAAATATTAATGGCTTCTTACGAATACAATAATTCTCAAGGTAAAGGCTGGATATTTGATTCAGGTAGTACAGTTTATGTATGTTCCCAGAAAGAGCTGTTCAATAACTCCTTAGTTGCAAAAAAGGAAGGGATTGTCAAGATGGTGGATGGCTCAGCTTGTAAGCTCATCAGGACAGTCAAGGTTACAGGAAGAGATGGGACAGTGCGTGTTCTAGAATCGATTTGGTATGTCCCGGAGGCACTGTATAATCTAATATCCATAAGGGTGCTCGACGAAGAAGGATGTCAGATCCAAGTGCAAAAAGGTGTCGTTACAGTCAGCCAAGGAGACAGGATTAAGGGTAATCTTGGAAGGAGAGAAGCGTGAAGGGTTATACAAGTTGAAGGAAGGAAACTCAGTTAGAGGTAGAGTTTCAAGAATAAGCTTGGAAGTAAATTCATCACGAGGTGGAGCTTCAAGGAAGACTGCAACGAAAAGTGAACCGGGTCAAAGTGTTGCGAGAAAGAGAAAGGGTGCACTTGGACAAGCCCTGAGATGGTCCAAGCTATGGCGGTAAATCAGCCAAAGACCCTGGGTAGAGGGGGCAAGAGTTAAAGGCTTCACGACACAGTTATAACCAAGAAAAGAATCAACGTATTAATCTGAAATCTCAAGTTGTTTTGCTAAAGGCTTGAAAAATAAGTCAAGATGGAGATTGTTAGGATTTTGTCTTATTTTTCAAGAAGAGATGATGGTCCAAGAAAATCTAATTAAGTTGGAGAAGACAATGGCTTGAAGTAGAAGAAGCAAATTAAAATGAAGCAATTTCTTTTCAGGCGATCGCGAGTTTCCTTCTCAGGAGGAGTGTGAATAAGATTTAATTCCTATTCGATGAAGGTTTGTTTGTAAAGATTAAAGGGTTAGAATCCTTCTAGATCAAGGAGATCAATTTTTAAAAGGATTAATCAAGCTTCTTCAACCATCCAAAGTCTAAGATCATCTCATAGTCCAAATAAGAGTTGTATTGTAAAATCTTATAAATAATTGTAACCAAGCATTATAATTGCCTCAACCAAACAAGTCTTAAGGAGTTTCTATAACAGAGAATCTCAAACAAAAGAGACCAGAGGAAATCAAGAAAGAGAGGAGCAAGTTGAAGGTGCATAGAGAGAAGGTAATACTCTTATAATCTAAGGCTAGATTCAAGTTGAAGGTGAATACTTTTATTGCATCAAGAAGAAGGTTAGATCTCTTTGTACCAAGTCTATTAGTAAAGCTCTTTCAAATTCTCTTCTCGTGGACGTAGGCCAAGTTTGAGCCGAACCACATTAAATTCTTGTGTTCTTTTTTTATTACTCTTTTTTTAGGTATTGCTAGTTTGCTTTACATCAAGCTTTCCTTTTGCAAGTACTGTTCATATTGCCAAATTACGCTAATGTTGATCCTGAGAGTCACAACAATTGATATCAAAGCATATCAATTTCGCATCACCAGTCGCTGCCATGGAGAGGGAAGAAGAGGTAAGGAAAGGGGGAGACAAGGAGGAACTGACAACTATGGCGGCCGTCCAATGTAGAGGGAAGGAGGAGAGAAACGAAAAAGGAGGCATCGGGTCAGGGTGGGGATGGAGAGGTGGGCGGTTGATTAGTCTCTAAAATTGCACATTTCATATCACATTTTCACATTTCTTCAATATTAAATTCTGTTAATAATACCTCTCTTGTACGTTTCTAGGTTCATGGAATGAAATGAAGAAGCCTAAAAATCTCATTTAATTGGTGATTAAAAGCTTACAAGAATAGTCATTGACTTTGGAGGGTGGTTTCGTCAAAACCGGGAGCCCAAATCTAGAAACCAGGACGTACAGCCGACTGGGGGACAAGTGGGGGCGCGCAGCAGAAGGCGTCACGTGCGCCGCCCTAGCATTGCCGCGGAAACGCGCGGCGCCACCCTAGCATTGCCGCGGAAACGCAGCAATTTGCCGCGTTTCCGCGGCAATGTTGTGGAGCCGCGCGCCGAGATTTGACGCGCGGTTCTGTACAGACGTCCTGGTGCCCTGTTTCGCCTATAAATACCCTGGGATATCCAGACCACCAAAAGGAGTAGTTTTTAGGATAGTTTTTAGGGTTTTCTTCTCCATATGTAGTTTTAGGGTAGTTTAGATTAGTTGTTCTTCTTCTTCCTCCTTTGTATTTTTCATTTCTTATTGATCTTGTAATAGGAGAGAGAGTAGTACATGAGTGGAAAGCAAGAGTGCTTGTAATGAGAAGTGACAATCTATGAAATGTTCTCTCTTTGTTTTCTTCTCTCTAACTCCTTTTACATGCTTAGCTAATTTTCTCTTATGGTAACTAATTACTAACCACTAACTTGCTAACTTCTTACTTGATAATCACATGAATCTAATAGCCTCTACTTGGCCTTCCTCTTGCAAGAGCCACTGATGGCTCATGATGATGGAATCTAACACTCTAACATCTTAACTCTCAAACAGACAAACATTACTTTATTCCATGCTTACTCTTTTTTAGTTTTGATGGTTTAAGTGTAGGTTGTACTTGTTTTGTTGAGTTTGGATGTGAAAGCTATCTTATGGGTCATGCTTTGAAACGCTCTTGAACCAAGGACTAGTAATGGTCAATGATACATGTGAGGCAACTATCACTAAGATGTTAGCATAGTTAGCGAAGCCATTAGTAGTTAGTAGCCATGAGCATTTTTCTCTTTTTCTTTATTTTAAATATACAAACAAAAATCATAAAAACCATTTCTTCTATGTTTTTCATTTCTTCGTATTTCACTGTACTCTTCTCTTTTCATTCTTTATTTTTTTTCTTTCTTTCAAACATTGAAGAACATTTAACATACACGTGAACATACCGTGTAAACTTCTATCTCCTCCTGTCCTTGTGGATTCGACTCGTTTTAGCCTCTATGCTATAACGAAAGGATCGAGGAAGCCAAAGCACACACATTTTAAATATTAATTTCAAAACATACACTTTTTGTGCTTGATTTTTCCCTGATCAAATTTCGGCGCTGTTGTCGAGGATGGGAACGGTTTGATTTCACATTTTTGTTAACTCTTCTTCTTTATTTGTGGTGTGTAGGTCAAATTTTTACTATTGCAGAAAGTCCACACTTGCTTTTGTGTGGTTGGATAAATTCGTGTATATTAATATATTCTGCTGCTAATTTATGTTACATGTGCACTGTAATAACTTAAGAACTAAAATGCAGAAATTGGATGCTTTAAAATGGTTTAGACATTTGAATCTAGGCACGTGTCGATTTCAATTTCAATATACTGTATTTTATTCTTGTGTTGTTGTGATCTTAACGGAGGTTTACATATTACATTGCATATAGTTAGGACAAACACGTGAGTGATTTACTCTCTTTGTGTATTCATTTTCATCTATATTGCACACTTGTAAGAATTAAACTTAAGGAAAAACCCAATACAACATAAGGTGGGGAAGTCATTACCTTTCCTTACCCAAAAATCACCTTCCCACTCATACAACCCAAGCCTTAATAAAAATTGCTGGAGGTTGGCCCATAGGGACATCTCGGACTCATTTAAGAGATTAACCTAAGGGGAAAGTTGTTAGAAGTTGACTCTTGTCAAATCGGTGTCAAAGGTTGAGAATTAAGAGGCGAAACCTCAAAGAACAGTGGTTTGGCATAATTAAGCCTGTTGTTCCGGTACGGCTATCTCCCACTGATCTTGTCCCTACCTGACCGATTAATTTGTGGTCAGATTCTGACAATGTACCCCTCGTGGACAGTCTAACCAGTTATGAGTCGTTTAGGTCTAAGTCAACCCTAGCATAGGCTTGTTTTCTTTTTCTTTTTGTTTGTTTGTTTGTTTTTCCTTTTTGTAAATTATGAAATAGATTTTAACAACAATTTTTTCAATCCTAACATGAATTCATATTTCACCATGACCTCATTTGACTCAGATAACTCCGACCCAGCTATGTACAATATGAACTAACCATATATACCAAATTGGGATTATCCGACTCAATATGACCCTTATCCCCAATCCTATGACTATAATTTTCAAAATAACTTTCACTCTTCATAGAGTTCATGGGGATTCACCTCCCTCGAGTCAAATTTTCAACCACATTGTCCACAATTTTCATAATATTCATTCCCCGATTTTTCTTCACATCATCCTTTTTCTGAACCACCAATTGAAGAAAAATCATCGTTGCAAAGGAGTTTGGAAGAAGTGATAGAGGCCCAAAAATCATTTGAAAACATGGTGGCATCATCATGTCCATAAAATTTCCAAAATTCATATAGTTTTTTTCAGAACCACTCAAAAAAAATCATTGTGGGAAAAAACTATGAAATTCGTATAAGAGACCGAGTAAATAATGCTAAATATGATTGAGTTCTCATGTCCATTAGATGTTCATATGACTCAAGAATCATGTTGACAAGTTCTTGATAGTTTGACAAGTTATCCAATTCCTGAAATTGAACTTGAAAATGAATGTGAACCTGAACTTCAATTTACTGATTCGAGTCCAATCCTTGAATCACTATCGACTCCTGTAGTGTTACCTAAACTTAGTAATGTTTTTGAGCCAGTTTTGATTCACATAACCCTGAACTTGAATCGATCATTTTACCCATTCATATTCCTTCCACGGACGAAAATCAAGATTCAATTTCATTACCATTTGAACTTGCTCAAAATTTTGAGAACCAGCTTGACATTTTGGCAAGTTATCATTTTCCTGAAATTGAACTTGAGCTTGAAAGTAATCCTGAATCTCAAGTTGGTAATTCCATTTCACTTTTTGATTCAATAATGACTCCGACATTTTTACCAGATTTTTTCTCTATCCCGGAGTCAACATTGAATCCTGTACCAGTACACTGTGAAATTGAATCACTAATATATTTTGATCACACTTCATTGATGGAAAAAGTATGTGAACATCAATTCTTTGGTTTGGACCCCATTTTTGAACTAATTTTGACTCCCTCTTTTGAATCTCGACTTGATCTGAGTCAAATTTTCGAGTCGGTATCGATTTTTATTCTTGTTCCATTTGAGTCCAAATCAATCATCTCTCAAAATCACACTTCATTGTTGGACAAGATGTTGAAGAAAATGACTCAGTAATTAATTTTGAAAATTAAAAATTAAATGGGGATAATTTTTAAATAAGACCATTCACTCAATCATTCTTTTATTATATCGTATTAGAGAGGTCATTGATGGGTTTCTAAAAGATCCACGATTTTTTGATTGGCTAGCAACGCTTGACCCAATCAGACCGCCACTGGAGCCACCATCATGAGATAATTTTCCTTTCTTTTCTATTTGTTTCATGTATATACACATTCACGATACATTGAGGACAATGCATGAGATAAGTGTGGGGGAGGATTTACTAACATAGTTTTAAATTTTCTTTCTCTTACACTTCTTTTTAGGAAATTTTTAAATTTTTCTTTTGCATAGAAATTCTTTTCTTTTCTTTTTACAAAACTTTTTGAATTAAGAGAAATAGTTTGATTTATTTTTAAGAAAATTAAGATTATCTTAGGAATTAGGAAGACCCAAAATTATGAATTTTTAAATCAAGTCAAAATAATCGATCTTGTTTAAATTTTAGGATAAGGAAGTAAGATTAGAAAGATAATTTGATCTTGAATTTTTTACCTAGATTTATGCACTTCAACTTACACAATTTTTTGAGAATGAAACAAAGACTGAAAATGTCATAAAAAATGTCATAAAAAATATATAAAAAAATAATGATAAAACCACTTATTGAAATTAGGTAATTATGGCTCAGGAAGCATGATTATTCACGTCTAAAATGGTAGACAAAAACAAAATAATCTCCTTTAGTTTTGCGACCTAGTTTACTCGAGTCCTTAAGTCTGATGGATGTTTTCTCATCTGGTGTCCTAAAACTATCTGGTTTGGAAGTCACCGGCTAAAGACTCACTACCCAAGTAAGCTAGAAAGTCTAAGAAAACTAAAGAAAAAAATAATAATATAAATAAACGACATGAAAGTTAGTGTCCATATTCCAAAAATCTTCATTGTTCACAAAGTGCATATTTTTCTAAGAGTTTTATAAAAGATCAAAGATCGATTCAATTTTAAATTCTTACATTTAATTTATAATAAGATTTTGCATTTCGACTTAATTTAAGAAAAAATAATTTCTGGTTAACATATGACCTTGGATCACTTAAATTTTCACAAAAATATTTTAACACTTTTCTCTATTTCAAAATGCGTTTTCAAAATACTAATATTTGATTTCTTTTTTTATAGATTTTGTGGGTGTAATCCACTGAAAACCCTCAGGAGACAAAACTCCCCCTCTAGGGGAAACCTAGATATTTAACGGCTTGTTGCACATGCTCAGTGCAATCGCGTCACCTGCGAAAGTGGTGTAATAATTTTCTTAATTTTTTGTAATGTTTAAAATAACGATAACGTAACAATAACGTTTTTTTTGTTATGTTAACATAGATTATAACGTAACACATAACATAGGTTACACGATTTAATATTTTTTAATAAAAATAAATATATATACTATATTTAAGAATTTTTATAAATAGAAAAATAATTTTAAAAAATCTAAAAAATATCAAAAACAATATATAACACATTTAACAAGTCTCACAATAATTTTTAGCGGGCATCGAGGAACTGAGGAGCTCCAATATCGTGCGCTTCCTCGTCAATTTAAGAGAGATCAGAGAGAGATTTACGAAGAATTCCTCATTAATTGAAGAGTAGTCCAGCTTTTTGATTTTTTTTTGGAGCGTTACGACGACGAGTTCCTCGTCGATTGAAGAGAGACAAAGAGAGAGGAACCGGGGGACTTCAATACTTGTCGATGAGAAAGATACAATTGAAGAGGAACTGCAGAGAGAAGAAGAATCGCACAAGAGAGTCATTGTCACCGTCGCCGTCATCGTCTGCTGCAGAGAGAGGATGCATTGGGGTGCTTCGATGCTTCGCTCGTCATCGCCAATTTAGGGTTTCATGTTGATTTGGTTTGTGGAGAGAAATCGCTTCGCTATTTTATATTTAGCAACTCGTGTAAATAACGTGAGTTACGAACGTTACGTTATTTTCATAACATAACGTTCGTAACGCTCCAAAAAACGCTCGTTACTGGGAATTGCGTTTTTTACTAGTGTTATATAACGATCGGGTGCTGTTATGTTCTGTAACGGGTTATAACGAGTTATATAACGGTTTTTTTAAAACATTGGTTTTTTGTTTTACTCAGGACGAGTAAAAGATAAGTGTGGGGGTGTGATTAGTCTCTAAAATTGCATATTTCATACCACATTTTCATATTTATTCAATATTAAATTCTGTTAATAATACCTCTCTTGTATGTTTCTAGGTTCATGGCATGAAATAAAGAAGAAGCCCAAAAATCCCATTTAATTGGTGATTAAAAGCCTACAAGAATAGTCATTGACTTTGGATGGTAGTTTTGTCAAAATCGGGGGCTTAAATTCAGAAATCATGGCGTAAGCCGACAGGGGGACAAGCGGGGAGCGCGCAACAGGAGGCGCCGCGCGCGCCATCCTGTGGAGCCGCGCGCCGAGATTTGACGCGCGGCTCCATACAGACTTTCGGTGCCCTGTTTCGCCTATAAATACCCTGGGATGTCCAAAGCACCAGAAGAAGTTTTTAGGATAGTTTTTAGGGTTTTCTTCTCCATGTTATAGTTTTAGAGTAGTTTAGAATAGTTATTCATCTTCCTCCTTTGTATTTTCTATTTCTTTTAGATCTTGTAATAAGAGAGAGTAGTACATAGGTGGAAAGAAAGAATGCTTGTAATGGAAGGTGACAATTTATGAAAGGTTCTCTCTTTATCACTCTTTATTTTCTTCTCTCTAACTCCTTTTACATGCTTAACTAATTTTCTCTCATAACAACTAACTACTAAACACTAACTTGCTAACTTCTTACTTGATAATCCACATGAATCTAATAGCCTCTATTTGGTCTTACTCTTGCAAGAGCCACTTATGTCTCATGATGATGGATTCTAACACTCTAACATCCTAACTCTCTAACAAACATGCTTACTCTTATTTAGTTTTGATGGTTTAAGTGTATCTTTCACTTGTTTTGTTGAGTTTAGATGTGAAAGTTATCTTATGAGTCATGCTTTTGAAACGCCCTTGAACCAAGGACTAATGATAGCCAAGGATATATGTGAGGCAAATATTACTAGGATGTTAGCATAGTTAGTGGAGCTATTAGTAGTTAGTAGTCATGTGTTTTCTCTCTTTTTATTTGTTTTAGATATACAAACAAAAATCACAAAAACTATTTCTTTGATGTTTTTCGCTTCTTCGTGTTTCACCGTACTCTTCTCTTTTTATTCTTTGTTTTCTTTTCTTTTCTTTCTTTCAAGCATTGAAGAACACTTAACATACACATGAACATACCGTGTAAGCTTCTATCGCCTCCTGTCCTTGTGGATGCGACTTATTTTAGCCTCTATGCTATAACGGAAGTATCAAGGAAGCCAAAGCACACCCACTTCAAATATTAATTTCAAAACATATACTTTTTGTGAGCGATTTCCCCTGATCAGCGGCGACGGGTGAAGAGGTTGGAGAATTAAGGGTAGGGTTAGAGTTAGAGTTAGGACTAGAGTGGGTGGCAACGAGTGAAGGGTTGGAGGATCAAGGGTCCGCGTTAGGGTTAAAGTTAGGATTAGAGTTGAAATTAGGATAAGAACATAAACTTAAGGAGGAAGAAGAATTTTTTATTATATATTTAATAACTCTTATTATTGCTAATTATAGTATTAAAATAGATAAATAATAAATAATAAATAATAAATGATTACTTTTATAGTTTATATTTTATATTCTCTTAGAATAAAGATTAAGCTTAGGGTTAAAGTTAGGATTACGACAGATTGAGGGCATAGCTTATATTTTGAAATAGACATATTAAAGTTTATATAGATTTAAAATTGATAAACAAAATAATAATTGCTTATCTATACAATTTGACATTGTATATTTTTTAAATTTAAATATTAAAGTAAATAGTAAATACTTTGTTACCTCTATAATAGTTACTTATTACTAGTTAGATTAGAAATAATGTGCTAAATAATACTCAAGTATTTTATAATAATATTTTTTATTAAATTTGCTAAGATAATGAATTATTATTATTTTTAGAGTTATTTAGATATATGTCACCCTAAATTTTTAGTATTTAAAAATTTAACCCTCAAATCTTTAGTATTAAAAATGAAAAATTTTGCTAAAGCCACCTATTTTGCTTCATAATTAAAAAAAAATTAGCATTATAACTTGATTCGAACAGTCTCATCTACATAGCATAAACTGATTTCTCTCAATCACCACTTGTTTATATATTTTTATTTTCACTTTTACTCTTTTCCATCGCCCGTAACATTGCTCTCTCCTCAACTTTGACCCCGATACAGAGTAATTCGCGGGTCGACCTGCACGATCAGGTCGCCATAGGGGTTGGAAGGAGGACGGGAAGCCCCTCCCGGGGTCTCGGGGGCGGAGCCTTGGGACCAAAATTTTTTCGTCCTTTTTGTAGATCTCGTTTGTTCATGCTCGCGATGAGTTTTTTTGTGTGTTTGTGATCGATATGATATCTAGATCTGGAAAGCATTGAGGATCATTCAATGCCGATGAACAGGGCTCTGTTGACGATGGCGATGTTGAATGAGGACTGTGACTCGTGATCATAGTTCTATGTGAACATTGCGACCAAGACTATGATTATAATCGCAGTCTTTTATTAAAAGACTGTGACTATGATCGCAGACCTTTTGAAAATTAAGGCATTTTGCATGGATTGTGATCATTATCGCAGTCCCAATATAGGCTGAAAAATGTGTTTTGTGAGAACTGCGATCATGATTGCAATTTTAATAAAGAATCAAAAATAAGGCATCATAAAGAGAACTGTGATCATGATTGCAGTCTTATAAAGACACAAAAACATGTCCTCATAAAGAGGACTGCGATCATGGTCGCAGTTCTATAAAGACTCAAAGATATGACATTCTTGTGAGAACTGCGATTATGATCGAAACCTCAGAAATAGGATATTTTTGTGAGAACTGCGTCATAGTCGCAGTCCCCAGAAATAGGGCATTTTTATGAGGACTTGAACATAGTCGCAGTCCTCAGAAATAAAATTTTTTGTGATCCTATATATACCAGCAGTCCGCATTTTTGAAACGGTTCGCTTTTTTGAAGCGATTAATGCGATGGAATTTGTATCTTTCGCCACTGAGCGCTTCTACGCTTGACACGTGGGCGCACGTGGTTGGTTTAAAAAAAAAGGTGACTAAAGCAAATAAATTTATAAAGTTGAGTTTTTTTTTCTAATTATGCTTTGAAATATGGGGTGTAGTGAAATGCCTCATTAAAAATTTACCCCCCAAAACTTATAAATCTTAATAACTTACCCCTCAAGTGAGATTTTAAATGAAATAAGAGAGCTTTACTCATTATGTTCTCCTATCTTTTTTATTGTTTCTATATGACCTAACTCAAATTTTATCAAATTCGAAATTCTTGTCCCTTCTCTCCTCTCTCTTATAATCCCATTAAATGTAAAATTCCTCCAATTTTTCTTTCAAATTTCACTCTAAATTTTTCTTGAAACTTTTCCTCAAATTTCTTAAGGAGCATATGTGAGAATGAATTGACGTGAGTTTTTGATTAAATGAAATAGAAATATGCTTGATTTGAGAGAGAAGTGGAGGTAAGAAAAGGAGATGAGTTCATAAATTTTAGTTGAGATGTACTTGTTTAATCATTTAAATAAGGATAATTTAGAGATTCTAAAAAAATTAGGCAAGTTTACAGCTAAACCCTCGTGAGGTTTGATACCTAAACAAATAAACCCTTTTGAGGTTTAAATTAAGCACGAGACCCCCCCCCCCCCACACACACACCCAAAACATCTAAAGTTTAGACAAATTTACTTACCACCTGTGTGCTACAATCTTTTAGGGGATGAGAATAAGACTAAAATAAAAGATTGAATATAGTGTAGAATCTATGTTCGTTGGCATATATTTTGCATTAAGAATGTATTTAATATTAATGGTATCTCATGAGTGTAATCTGTAAATCTTTACATGCATAAGTAAATGTAAACTCGTATGGACTATCTTGGAAAGTTTTGTTATGCTCGATTTTTCTATTCTTGTTTAGAAAAGAAAAATGTGGACAAATGTTTAGAGGAACTCCAATTGAATTATGATGTTTTAAAGCCTAGCCTAATCTCCATATTATTATAGATTTAAATTTTTGGGTCGTTACAAAAGGCTCGGCGACAAAGATTAGGACTCACTGGTGAATGTTGAGTTTCATCGCGATCACTAGCTGCAAAGACGAGGCTTCGTCACTCGAGAAAAAGAAGAAAGCCCTAACTTGTTGATTTAGGTATGTTATGAAAGCCCCCATCCACCCACTTAGGTCAAGCAATAAAATGAAATATTTGTATACACTACGCAACAGAAAAGTGTATATAGCTTAGCTATTTTAAAATAACAGACAGGTACATCATTTCTTCTATTTTAAAGCCGTCGAACAGTATAATGTTTCGGGCCTGGCAAGCGTCACAGGAATCTTCTATCATCATCCATCCCATGTTGAGGATGATAGGCAGGAAAGATCTCTCAGTATTTTGTAGGTTTGTTCATGAACAGAGTTACTATAATCCAAAGGCAGTGTAGAGCTCTCTTTCTCTAACCATGGGGCTACAAAGCATACAAGGACTCCTTAGCTATGAAGGCAGCTTTTTCCAACATTTGTTTGGGTACAAGAACCCAAATTAGGTTCCAAATACTTCAACATAGGTACGGTGCTTAGTGCCGCAAGGTTTTGTTTCAAGTTTCTTCTTTGGGGTATGTGTGATAGGTAGATAGATAGATGTGTTGTGTGTAGGTAGGCAGATAGATATGTGTCATGTTTTTTGTGAAAAAAAGATGGATATGTATATGTACCATGTGGTCCAAAATGATCCCTCTCTTAATTACAAAAGGGTACATATAATTAAGACATGGCTTATTATTATGGCTTCAAGACTTCTAATAGACTCAAGAGTCTATTGTTAATTACCCTATGTTTAAGAGGAAACCTCGATTAAGGGTCAATGTATCAAAAGAAAACTCATACAAAAAGAATAATAATAATAATAATAATAATAATAATATTCATTCATCATCTAAATCTGCTTTACAGGGTGTAACTAGGGGCGTACCCCAGTTTCACATTTTTACTCAATTTTGTTATTATATATTGATTCCAACTCATATAGCTTGTTAGTCCTTTGAGCTTAAACACGATGATCCATCTTAGATTGAATATGTGATTTAGTTGACTTTGATTTTGAATGCAAGTTGTGGAACTTGATTCTAGTTTAGGGCTTTAGAGGTCCATTATTCAATTTTGGCTTAGCCTTTGATTTAAATTTTGTTCTGGCAGTAGAACTTAGAGGAGATCCATTCTGGAATTTGAAATTTCTAATTTAAGCAGTAAGGGGTCAATTCTTCAGTTTTAACTTGTGTTTGACTGAAATTGAGTTTTGTTCTAGTTTAGGGACTTAGGTGTCCGTTTCTCAGTCTTAGAAATTGGATTGAATTTGTCTATAACTTTTAGTTTACAACTTCATGGCTCATTTGAATTCGGATATATGAACTAAAGTTAAGTTTATGGACTTACAGGTTCATTCTCCAGAAATTTGAGTTTAATCAAATTTGAATTTTGTTCTAGTTTAGAGACTTAGAAGTCTTTTCTTCATTCTGAATTTTGAAGTTTTCAATGAATTTGTATTTTTTAGTTTAAGGGTAAATCTTAATAAACCCCCCCTTGTGTTTTTTGGGTTTCTCACAAAACTTCCCTATTTTATTTTTGCTCTCATGATGCCCTTCTCAAGCCTGGCAGAGCTAACTCCGTGAATGAAACACACTAAATTACAACATTTCTCATTCATGTATTACAAGTTATTGGATTATAATTAATACTAACAAGTTTAATTATTAACCCAATAAGAAACGGAATGTTCTAAAAAGCGGTTTCAGTACGCGCGCGGTCCGAGAGCACTTAATGCTTAAACGGCTTAAACGATGATTAAACAGATTACACGATATACTATTATTTTTATTTATAATAATATTATTATACTTAAAACATGCAAATATGAATTCTATAAACTCCCAAAAAAAACATAAAAGTTATAGCAAACATAACTGAAAAAATTAAATTGCTAGTACTAAGAAGAATTTAAAAGTAATAATGTCAATCAATTCAAAGTACATCAATGTACCTCCACCTCCAACAACTATAGTTAAAAAATGTTTTTTAAATGAACAAGTGTCTTTCTTTCAGAAAGCAATATACTTCCAACAACTTTGGTTCACTGTTAGATGTAACTGCAAGTAATGTGTAACTCTATCTTTCTCACGCTTGAGGCACTCCTTAGCCTATTAAAGAACAAAGCCCTGGCAAGAACCTGGGCAAAATATGTGCACGCGAGGGGGAAGAGAGCTGATCGGGGGGTCACCGTCGACGCAGGAGGAGGCCGTCGTCGATGCTTTGCTACTGATCAGAGAGTTGATCGCAGAGGGAGGTCTTTGTCGATAAAGAGGGAGGTGCGGTGGGAGGATCAACTGTAAGGGAAAGTCGCCGTCGAAGGGGAGTTTGCCACAAGAGAATCAGCGTTTTGTGAACTTCTTCGTCGTCGAGCTTCAGGAGCCCTAATGTCCCAGGATTATTTTTGCTGCCGTGAGCTTTGGGAGCTTCAGATAAAATTAGAGTTTCGGGAACTTCTTTCTCTCGTCGCCTTGAGCATCGAGAGCTTCTTCGTGAAAATTGGGAGCTTCGTCGTCGTCGCCGCAGGAGGAGCGAGGATGCAAATAAATTTAAGGCCTGTGAGCCCTAATTCTTCAACACGCGATAATTTATATCCTCAATTATTGGATCGGGTTTGAATCAGTTAGCTTAATGGATTCAAAATTTGAATCCATTTGAAAAACTAACATTTAAACGGACGCTAACTTATCACCGATTAGACGCTTAATCACCGCTTAAGCGAATTAATCGCCTGGCCGAGTAATCCGACCGCTTTCTTCAAGTTCTGTTCGGTTTCAGGCCGAAAACATTTAAGCGGACGATTGATCGGCCGCTTAAACCTTTTTTTAGAACACTGCGGGTATACAATGAGTTTATATCCTTCCTTCTTCTTTACTCGCATGTTGCCTCTAACCCATGAACCCATCATCTTCTTATTTGATTCTTATCTATTTCCTCCTTTTCTATGAGCCTCCAATTATCAAAACCCCAAGGATGTTAGGTTTAGATTCATTAATGTGATTTGGATACATGAGAGGTTCAAATAGTGATGGGGAAGTGTAAAAAAAAGAGAGAAGATATGAATTTTGGAACACAATTTTCGATATGAGACATTCAAATGTTGAGTTCTGAATTTTGAAAAGTGAGGGAAATGAAGATGGAAGAATTATGCTTTAAATTTTGGATCCAAAATTTTGATTTAGATTGAGATGAGAAAGAAAAAAAAATGCAATTAAAAAAGATAGAGTTGTATAAAATATACGCATGTTGGAGTAGTAAAGGATGCGTGTGAAGAGGAAGAAACGAATATGGATCTTGTTATGGCTTCATACCCATGTTATTTTATAAATAAATTTTAATATAATGAGTATTGTTATAAAAGGTGGTTTCATTATTCGCGCAGTCCAAAAACACAACATATACGGTTCGTGTGCCGATTATCTGGAATTATATGAATTGAATCTTTTAATACATATAATCATATTTATACACAAAACATATACATTTAAATGTTGAAAATGCCTAAACATCAAAAAATAATCAGAAAAAATATTATAGGGGAAAATGTAGGAAAAAACCCTAACGTTTAAGCCACTTCAGCAATACCCTTTACGTTCCAATTCATTGACTTTCCCCCATGTGCTCTCAAACTTTTAACTTCTGTTAAATTTGAATTGTCTAATGATGCAATTTCCCTTTTCTATCTAAAAGGTTTTCAACCTTCTTCCTCTTTAAAATCCAATTTCCCTCCCTCTTTCCCAGCAAAACTAGTTAAGAGTGTCCCCCCCCCCGCTCTGTATGTGTGTGTGTTCAATAACCCGACACGCATCTCAACTGCCTTCTCTCTTTCATCCCCCTTCCTTCATCTCTTTCTCTTTAATGCTTCTCTCTGAACTTTCTGTCACTTGGTCTCTTCACACTTTCAAATTTTAATAAAGCCACATCCTTTCTCCTCTGACTAATTTCAGCACTCCCTGCTTCATTGTCCAACAATAGGAATCTCACCATCACCTTCCTTCTTAAAATTCAATTTTTGACAAGCCCATCTCCCAAATTTAGCTCTCTTTCCATAAAAAACCCCTTCTTTCAATGAAGATGTTAGTCTCAAGTGTACAACCAAACGATGCTACATTAGATTGCTACGAGTCCTTTTGCTTAAAAGAAAAGCATCAAAGGAGGTTATTAAACATTTAGAATTGGAGAGAAAAAATAATGCTCATAGTAGTTTGCATGATTGGGTCAAAAGCTCTATGCTTTATGGTAAGATTGTATCATACTTTCACAAATGGTTGTAAACTAAAGGGAAATTTTGAATCGGTGACCCTCAAACAATGCTTCTATAGCTGCAAAGCTTCAAGATTCTCGTATAAATATTTTTGAGGTTTTGTGGAAGATGAGCAAATATTGCTAGTTTCAGATACCACAAGTTGTGCTCTTGAGAAATTGTACAGGCCTTAAAAAATGCAAAGACAGAAATTTGCATGCCAAAACAATTCAAGTTGGTTCTCATTGTAGTAAAATCAAATGGAACTTCCAACAAGGTAAGTTTTGATACGGAAAGTACTGCCCACTCTGTGGCTAAGTGTTTGTGACTTTGTAATTGAGCACACGAATATGCCATTTGTCTAAAATTTGAAACATAGACTTTGTAATGCGGGATGGGAAGGGGAATTAGGGTTTGTTGTGGGGCTTTTGGCACGGTTCAAAGTCTCGGCTGAGTCGGAGACGAGTCGGCCGAGTCGTATCCGTCTCGGCCTGCTCCGAGACGAGTCCGAGTCACGAGTCGGTCGACTCAACTCAGAGGAGACCGACTCGGCCGAGAATCGGAGTTGACTCGGTCGACTCGGCATTATGATGATGATTTTGTATCTCATCGCAATTCAATGTGAAAATAACTATATTTGTATGTATTTATGAATGTAGTTTGTGCAATTTACTATATTGTGCATGTATTTTGATATGCTTCTACCGACGACGCATGTATTTATGTTTTCGCTTTATGTTTAGTGTGCTAAGTGATATATTTTGGACATGTGATACATGAATGTGGATGTCTACATTTTTTTAAGATTTGTCGTGATTTTTTCAAAATTTTTTGAACTTTCTATGTAGCGTTTTGCGCGTATCGCCCGATACCGATCCGAGTCACTGAGACCAATCCGTCTCAGTGCCCGCCGAGTCGGCGGCCGAGACCGCGACTGTGAACCATGGCTTTTGGTGTAATTGGGGAAAAATAAGGATTTGGGGAAGAACAAAAGAGGAAGGAAAGTGTATGATCACGGATCACAACCCAAGTTTAGCTTCACCGCCTGATTCGATTCAATCATCGAGATTAAACCAA
The DNA here is from genome assembly GCA_038442645.1 of Agave tequilana. Taxonomy (NCBI): domain Eukaryota; kingdom Viridiplantae; phylum Streptophyta; class Magnoliopsida; order Asparagales; family Asparagaceae; genus Agave; species Agave tequilana. The sequence goes on along the minus strand of JAVJIF010011211.1, from coordinate 37,416 downwards.
ACAACATAAAGTTTCACGTATAAACAATTTTTTTAATCAAATCATCATTCTTTTCAAAGTTCAATACCTAACTATATATATGTGTGTATGTGTGTCATACGTACAATTATTGATAAATCAAATCTAACCAAATCTATTTCAAATAATCATAAATCTCAATCAAATCTACTCAAATCTAAATTTAAATAAAATCTTAAATCCCACTAAATCTGAGCCATTCGATTCCTTCATCGTTCTCCCCAGCTTGAAAATTTCATCTCTGATAAATGTAGTAGTAAGTTGCAAGGCATAGAAAGGCAAACACAACTGAGTTGAACCACACCACGAATCCTCAATCAAACCAAAATGGTGGTCAGAGAATCAGCACTGATGCGTCAAGACTGAACCAAGGTGGTGATGGACTGGCTTCGGTGACAAACCGGCTATAATCAATGGTCATTCGAACAAGATGTGTGCAACATAACAAGGTAACTCAGCTCTACTGAAAACTAACTCACATACCAAAGCATCAATTTCCTGTGAACATGTCTTCTGTAGAAAGATTCGAACAGGATCGTATACATCAGGCGACCTTAGGGATAAGAGAAACATCATAGTTGGCGAAAATGAAAATAGGTTCATGGTAGGCTCCACTGGAAGTACTACGGAGCCTCAATAAGAGGCTCTTCCATTTCTACCTTTGGTTCTAGATCTTCAACGACTTTTGTCTCGATAAGGACTGGAGGCTCTACATCTACAACAATCTTTACTGTCATGCTTTCTAGAATCTTTCTCATGCTATCTAGGATCTTACATTCAGTGACTACATCGTTGAATTATGGCCTCTCAAGCTCGACCTCTTACTCAATATTAGACTTTTTGCAATCTGTCTTAGATGCATAAAGGTGTAAAGCATACCGAGTACGAAAAAAATCTTGTAAAACAAAGTAATATCGACAGAATCTATGATTGTCTTTCCGCCATCAATAAGCTTCTTCAACCAGTTTCATTTTGTCATAGTGGCACTTCTGCTCAGATGTCAGGGAGAATAACTGAAGAATTTTTCAAAATGATTTTCTCACCTCTAATATCCGTAATGATCATAAGAACCCTGAAAATACATAATAACGCATAATATCCCGTTCAACTTTCTTGTCATCACTATCGGCATATATATCTTCCAAAAAAATCTCATGAATAAAATTTCAGTGCATAAGATCAAAAGTTACCCAAAAATCTCAACGGCTTGAACCGGGATCAAATAAGGCTGGAAATGAGGACCCGAAACACTGCTCTTCTGTTGCATGAACGGTACCAACACCAAATATTGGGTCGTAGAGGTCGAATATGCTGTCCAACTACCGCAAACTCTTCTCTGTGATTCTAGGACTGACTTACAGACCCAAAGCTTTGAACAGAGATCGAAACAGACTCCAAAAAGGTGAGAAACTGCCTCTGGACTATTGTGAGCTGCTGCATGACTGAGTTGGTTCAGTCGGCTCAGAGTCGAGCCACGACTGAGCTGATGAACAATGCAGCTCAGTTGAGCCGATAAGGTTGGCTCGGCTTGGCTGAGTCGATGATGTCAGCGGCTCAGGGTCGGCTCGAGGTCGGCTCCGCGGCTCGGGTCTGGGTCGGGTCAGTTTCGAGTGGATCTGACACGCTCTGACCCAGCTGATTTAAGTTGGGTTATCGGGTGACGTTTGAGCCAAATTTGTACCTGCTCTGAGCCAACTAATTTGAGTTGGGTTATCGGGTGAAGTTTGAGCCCAACTCGTATCGGATCTTAACCGTTTGGTAGATCTGATAAGATCTGAATAGAATCAGCTCTCAACTTGTGGTGGATCTATGGCAGCGGCGGTGGATCATTAGCAATGAGGGGCAGCGGCAAAGTTGAGATAGTGAGGCGGTGACGGAGGCATGTCGGTGACAAGGCACATGCGAGATCTTTTGGCGAGGCAATGGAGCTCTGGCAATGAAGATAGGCAGTCGGTGGGAGCTCTGATGCATCAATCGAGGCATGGAAGCGTGGATTTGCGACGAGGGATTTGATCGGCTCTGTGAAACTTTTAGACCGTCAGCGAGGAGGCTCTGGTGATGATGAGACTGTGTTGGAGGGGCGGTGACAAGATCTGGATCTTGATGCGGAAGAAGATGAGGAAGGGGCGGTGGGCTTCAGCTGGGAGATTGTAGATGAAAAGGGTCTCGACGACGCGATGAGATCGACGTGGCGAGGTCGGCGAAGACGGGTTAGGGGAGAAGAGGGAAGATAAATAGTTGCTTTTTTGAATTTTTTATTTTTTTTCATTTTGTTTTTCCTTTCTTTTTCTTTTCTTTTCTTTTCTTTTTTTTGGAGGGAATCAGGATTTTTGGCTCTGATACCAAAAATGTTGTGGGACGGGAGGGGAAATTAGGGTTTGTTGTGAGGATTTCAGTGTAATTGGGGAAAACAAGGATTTGGGCAAGAACAAGAGATGAAGGAAAGAGTATGATCACGGATCGCAACCGGATCTTGGCTTCACCGCCTAATTCAATTCAATCATCGAGATTAAAGCAAACAAAACAAAGTTTCACATGAAAACAAATTTTTTTTAATCAAATCATCATTCCTTTCAAAGTTTAATACCTGGCTATATATATAGCCTACGATACGAGCATCATACGTGCAATTATTGATAATATCAAATCTAACCAAATCTAATTCAAATTAATCCTAAATCTCAATATACTCAAATCTAAATTTAAATAAATCTTAAATCCTACTAAATTTGAGCCATTCGATTCCCCATCACTTTGGGATTTCTTTCCTGTTTGCCTAACAATAGAGATTCTGTTTGAACTTATTTGAAAATTTTCCTTTTGTAATCTGCAAATAGTTTTTCTTATATTGAGCTGTAAGTATTTCTTTTCCCTATAATGTGTTTCCTTTTGATTAAAATCTCCCTTGCTGTCTTCCAGTTACTAATGTTATTCTCATCAGCCCTTAACAAGTTGTGCACTGAACGACCAAGATATTAGCTACTGTCAGTTTATAAATTCATTGAACTCTCCACTATAATCAAGTATGTTTCCCTCTTTAAATTTTCCATATCACTTAAATTTGTGCATCCACGATAGGAAGTATAGAATCATGATTATCAGCAGCTGCAGACATAAAATGTTTTCACCTTTGAACTACATGCCAGTGTATAAATTCACAAACCTGCACATTTCATGATCTGTGATCATGTTTCTTTTATAAATAATAGAATTTGTGAAGGTTGTGGCCTGCTCATACGTCACATTTAGAAGTGTTATCCCTTTTTATATCATGCAAACTTAGAAAAGAAGATTCCTCCATCTTCTCCCTTTTCTTTTCATTCGTTATTCACGAGTCGCGGCAGTGGTTAATGATTGCCCATGTGTTCATGTCTGTCATTTATTAGAAAAGAAGATTCCTCTATCTTGAGAGCATCCAAGTAGAGATAGCGGGGGGATTTGGGCTTGGGTTTGGGTTTGGGTTTGGAAGAGAGGGAAAGGTTTTGGGTTTGAGAAGGAAGAAGAAGAAAGTCTCTTTAGACCGAAAAGGACAATTTGGTCAATGAACAATTCAAATTTAACACAAGTTAAGGATTTGACAGTGGAGGGGGGAAGTCAACAAATTTAAATGTTACGGGGTATTGCTAAAAGTGGCATAAACATTAAGAGGGGTTTTGAGCATTTTCTCCAAGATTATAAACCAATTAAATTGTGAACATGAGAAATAACTATTAACTAACGAACTAAACAAATAACAAAACTTCATGCATAACAATATTAACCATAAAACAAAATTAATATATGAACCATGATAATAAGAAAACAAATAAAATTATATGAATAAATAATGGGAAAAAAATTTAGATTAGTTAAAATTGAAACTTTTCAGCAACAGGTTTGCAAATCAAACCCATTTTGATTAGTTAAACTAAAACCCCAAATCTGAATTTCTAACCCAATTATTCACTTTGTTATTCAGGCACACGGGCACATAACCCGCATAGCCCTAAAAAAGCAGGCTGGCCACATATCTGGGCCGCGTATGGCTTTTTATATGCTCTTACCATGAATAGGTTTATGCCGCCGCATAATCGTCCCCAAAACTAATTTTTGGAACACTGAATATAACATAAGAATAAATTAGATTTATAATTAGTATTAATATTAATGTTTGAAGAAACTTAAGTGCTAAATAATAAGGATATTAAGGTTTACATTTTATTTATAATTAACATTTTGTTAAATTAGGGCATGTTTGTTTCGCCGCAAAACGCCGCAAGTCGTAAAACATCTTTTTCATTTTCCGTTGTTTGTTTCGCTAAAAAACAAGTTGCAAAATGCAACTTTCATTTTCCCACTTGCAGTTACTACAGTTAAATTTGTGGTGATGTAAATCTCACTTTTACGCCCACATTTCTTCACTTACAGTTGCTACAGTTAAATTTGTGGTCATGTAAATCCCACTTGTAGTATACTTGCAGTTCAAAGCAGTTACTTAATAATCAATATATAATTTAGTATTATTAAATATTTAATATTTTTATCTAATTTCTTATTTAATTATTTAATTATTTTATATTTTTATTCTTTAGTTTTTATTATTTTTAATATTTTTTTAATATTTAATATTTTACCATTTTAATTTAATATTTTTATTTAATATTGTTATTTAATACTTTATTATTTTATTAATACTTATACCAATGTTTTATTATTTTATTTAGAGTTAATATTTTATTAATATAGCAATATTATACTTTAATATAAAATTACTATATATTTAATTATTTATTTTTAATATAAATAATTACTTTATTATATTATAATTACTTTATTATTATATTAATATTTTATTATGTTAATATTGTAATACAAATTCATTATAATAATAGTATAATAATAATTTATTATTAAATTATAATTATATTTTACTTTGTTAATTTTATATTTTTATAATATTACAATAATATTATAATAAAATTTAATATTATAAATTTTCAAGTATTTTTTAATATTATAATATTTATGTTAATTTTCAAGTATATTTTATTATTTTCTTAATATTTTTAATATTTATGTTTTATTAGTATTCTTAAAATTTTATTAATGTTCTTTAGGTTTTCTTAATATTTTATATTATTTATTTAGTTAATATTTTAGTAATATTTTACTAATTATACTAACATTTTATTAATATTATTGTTATAAATAAAATATTAAGATTATTAATATTTTATCTCAAATTTATTAGTATAATTTTATTTGCAACAGTAGATTTAATTTTATAGTAATTATAATATTTAAATCACTTCTATAGTTAATTTTGTGGTCAACTTTTTCACTTACACTTTTACACTACCAACCAAACACTGTAAAACACAATATACTTTCTCATTTCCACTTTCACTTTACCAACCAAACATCGTAAAATACAATATATTTTCCCATTTACACTCACTTTATCAACCAAACACCGTAAAATACAACATATTTTCCTTGATACAGATCACTTTTTCCATTCTCATTTTACGACTTACGACTTGCGATGTTTTGCGGAGAAACAAACATACCCTTAATATAAATGATTAATATCACTAAAAAACCCTAGGCTTTGTAGAGGGGCATTTTAGTCAAAATAGAGGTTGTGTACGTGTTGCCTCTTAATGGCAGGGGAATGGATGTGATAACTGCAAAAAACATAAGCGGATTAAAATGAAAGGAAAAAAGATAGGAAGGTTCTCTGACCCCAAAACTCACGGGACTAGAAGGACTTTACAATCCATTCTTGGAGTTTAACCATTTTAATGTTATTCTGAATTATTAATAACCTGAAACATGATGGGGATTCAATCACCATTGAAAATGAAAGAAGCGTAGCTAGGGGCAAGCTCCCAAACCAACATGATTGATCAATAAAAGGGGAATGGAGAGAAATTGGAGGCTGCTAACATGCAGAAATGAGAAGGTTTTCAGTGGACAGTTAAGAGATTAATATATTATGCAATTTTCATCTGATTCTACGGTTTTCATCGCGGGATGACAAAGTTATGCTTTTTCTCTTTGTTTTTGTTTGAGTAAATTCTCTTTAATTTTGCTGTGCATGGTGAGGGGTCGTTGAGGGTAGGAGAGGTGGGAGCCACAATAATATTGATGAAGAATTTAGTACATTACGGATTGATACCTCAAGGGAATGATATATTTAATTGACTCCAGATTTGGGTGACAACTTACGAAGTGTGTGGAACAATTTTGGAAGAGTTTTTAATGAAGAATTGCTAGCATTAAAATTATTAAACAAATCAAATGAGAAGAAACTTGATGAGCAAAAGATTAGAGAAAATTCAAGTAGAAAGATTCAAAAGTCTAATAAAAACATCACCACCATCTAAGCCTTTCAAAACAGGTTCGGTCTGAAGCACACGGTGAAGATCCAAAAAAACAAAAATGACTAATGGTTATTGTTGCCTACCTGCCTGACATTAACACACTGTCCAAGGACAAGATGAACAAAGAAGAGAACCATGTACACTGGAACCTATGGACAATACAAATTTTCTTCCATATCCATGTGTAGAACTACGGACAATAAAAGAACACTCTGCATCTGCAACAAGAAGAAAAAGCTGCTAAAAGCATTAATAGAAGAGATTTATATAGCATACCGTGTTTTCAGAGACATCCACAGAAACAATCGATCCACTGCCAATAGAATTCTTCTTTTTATCAATACAAGTGTCTGAAATGATATTTTTCCCACTGATATCCTCAGCCTGTGAAAGTAGCTCTTGATGATTCAAGGATGCAGTGTCACCTTTGCAGGAATTAAGAGCACTATACAGCCCACTCATACAGGAATCCCCAACTTCTTTACTGCCTGTAAATGCATGCTTTATATTGTTCTTGCTAATTATGATGTCTTCAGTCTGCTCAATATGGACAGATTTATCATTCTTTGCCTGGTTTTTCATTTTGATGAGACCATATGGCTCAATATGTAAAACATCAGCAATGTTTAGTGATCTACTAACTCCACAGGATATCCCATTTGTTGAGGGAAAGTTATTGGTAGTCAAGTCGACGGTTTGTTTTTCAGTTTTGGCCATTTTGCTACACTTGATGCTCAATTGTTCATTCGAACTAGGCCTTTTATTGACCGGATGATCTTCCATGGCAGTTATTCTGTTTGGCACCGAAGGATGCTTGGGATCCAAAACCTTGCAAGAACTACTGGTTCTCATTGTCCCATCATGTTTTACATTATACATATTGGTTTTTAATTTGTCTTTCTCATTGTTTAGGATGTCTTCAATCTGGCCATTCGGTAAATTATCATTCATTGTCAGATCTTTCATGATGGTCAGACCATCTGGCTCAGTACAAGGACTGCCCGCTCTATTTTCTGGTCTATTAGCAGCTCCAGATGACCCATTCACCAAGGACACGTCTTTTTTGTTTTTCCTTGTTACTTCAGTTTGACTTTTACATGGTTTGCGATTCTGGATTTCAACCTTCTGACTGCCAGCTCTAGTTTTCTGTCTACTAGCAGCTCTTGATGACCCATGCACTGAGGACAGGTCTATAACTTCAGTTTCACTTTTGCTTGGCTTGCAATTATGGATTTCAGACTTCCGACTGCTAGCTATAATTTCTGGTCGATTAGAACCACCTAATGACCCATTCACTGACAGCAGGTCGATTTTGTTTTTCCTTACGACTTCACTTTCACTTTTGCTTGGTCTGCAATTCTGGATTTCAACTTTATAATCGTTGAAAACAGATGTTTTTTTGTCCTCATGATCTTCCATTGAGGGTGACGCTTCGGGCTCTAAAGTACACTCCTTCTCACTGACAACCTGCTTTCCAGGCACATGTAAGGAATCGCAACTAGTACTTTCCCTGTGCACAAGAATCAGACATTTTGGTAAAGTGAGATGCAAAACATAAAGGAGCAATCTGTGATAGCCTAGACTACAAATGCTAACATACCATAAAGCAAATACAGAAACTAGGCATAAATTACCGGGACAGCCAATTGGATATAATTTCAATATATGGCAACATGTTGTAGTACTCAACGACAGATGTCACTTCTACTTCAGAAGTTAGACCCCTCTTGACTATTGGACCTTCCAAGCTGCAAAAATTTGAAGTGCTCGCAAGTCAGTACAAGTATCATAACTATGCTATGAACCAAAAAGTACTGCATCAACTGCAAGTCCTCTATAACTTTTTCAAAGCAAACATGCCATTTTTTTCCTCTAATGAAGCCTACTTTAGACTTTATCTAATTGGATGAAGAGAATTTTGACAATCTCTTTTCAAAGTGTAAAATTTCCACCAATAGGACGAAGAAAATGTAAAAAACAAAAACTGTCGAAGAGTAGTAGTGCAAAAAATATTGAACTCATTTGATAACACAAAAATATCAAGAGTTCATATTAACAAACCTGCTTATCACATCTTTTATGGCAATTTCTGTGAGCTCCTCACTCATTGCTCTTCCATACTGCATTATATATAATCGAGTGCTTGTCTTCTCATGGCTTAATGAATATGTCAAATGACGTTCCAGAATGCTTCCATCTGAGAGTCTAATGCCTGCTAAAATGTATAATAATCTATTTTCATTGTTTCCATTATAAGCATCAAAAGGAACATGGAAAAAACACTGATGTAACTGCTAGTTAAGAATTTATTGCATGCACTGGTAATAATATCAGATATATGAATACTGTAAGAAATTGCAAAATATTATACATTCAAATAGCCCTGAATGGGAAAAATGACTCAATGGCTTACTATATAAGTATGCATGCAGTTTATTGAATTTGAAAAGATCTACAGACAATCAATACTAGAGAAGGTGAAAGAAAGTATACATTCTATCATCTAACCTAGAGAAAGTGAAAGAAAGTATATCAGGAACACTCATAGCTCATCTGATCTGGTCTATCTGCATCTTACTCAAGCTTTGGTGCATTTTGATTAGATACCACCCTATCTTACGTAAAACATCTCCTTTGAATCTCAATTGATTATTCTCCATTTGGTTCTGTTTCCAGTTTTCCTATGTGCTAAAAACAAAAACAACTTTATTTTCTTTTTCCCTTTCCAATTTCTCTTTCTTTTCATTTCCTTTTTCCTCTCACTTTCTTTCCAAACAGCTAGTGAGGGGGATCAGTAAATTGTAGTTTCTTTATTTAATTCTTTATTTGTGTTAGTTATTTTAGTCATTGTTTTTGTCCCATATCAGTTATAATGGGGGAAGTCTTCAGTGTATGGGCCTATATAAGGCCGAGATATGTAGTTGTTTATTCAACCTATGATGATTTGAATTAATGAAGTCCCGATTAGCATATTGATGTGTTTTTCAAATTGAATCTCTTGCATGGTGGTGATATGCAGAGTGGGAGAGATTTCCTAGGTATCGAGGCTCAAATTAATCACTATCCCCTTATCTTTCACTAATTTCTATAAACCATAATTCTTTTCCCATCTTTTCCTCCTCTCTTATTTAATTCTACATCAAATTGGTATCAGAGCTAAAATCTTGTTGTCTTTCCTCCACAAAAAAAAAAATTCCTTTCCAAAAAAAAAACCTAGCCTCCTCTACAAAACCCTAGCCTCCACTTCCACAAAATTCTAAAAACCCTAATTCCAAAAAAATCTAGATACTCTTCCCCTTTTTCTCTTCTTTATTTCCAAAAAAATACGAAACCCTAGATCGGATTAAAAAAAAGAAAAAAATCAAAACAAAAAATCAAAATAAAAAATCAAAAGTTACTGTTCAGCCTCCTTCCTCTCCCCAACCCACCCCCTAATCCCATTTTCCCGCCGCCTTCACGCCACTGACACCATCACCGACAGCAACAAACCTCGTCATCATCATCTTTAGCACGAAGCCACCGCCGCCAGCACGAAATCTTCTCCTCGTCTTCACTTCTCCCTTGACAGCACCACCCCTCCACTGCGACAACTTTGACAGCACCGCCTCTCCACCTATTCGTTGCGACAACCTCGACGACACTGCCTTACGTCGATAGAAACTCCTCTCAGAGAACTGCCCGGCGACGAGCTCTCATCCCACAGCCAACTCTGTCGTTGACTTCTTCCTTCAACTTTGACATCACTGATGCCACTGCTCCGCCAATCTCCTCCTTTCCCCTCCGCCCTTTGTCGATGTCGCTGACACTACCTTGACATCACCGCCCAGATCTACCCAGCCTCATCAGCCTGCCGCCACATTCCTGTTGTCATCCTCTCGTCGTCAATCAGATCGGGTTGACTTAGGGTTTAAGTTGTCAAACCCGTGAAGAAACCCAACCCGCCATCAATTTCAGCTCCGACCTGGATCCAAATAACGTCGACCCGACCCGGTTACACCTTGGATCGGACCCGCCCAGAGCCGATCGAGCCGATGCTGATGTCATCAGCTCACCGACTCGCTCGAACCAACCCGATTGGACGGCTCCGACCAGAGCCAGACCTGAGCCGAGCCAGACCCGCGTTGACTCAGTCTGACCGAGTTGACTCAACTAACTCGGTCTGACTCAGTCTTGACTAGGCTGAGTTGGTTCAGAAGCTATTTTCAGCTCATTTCAAGTTTTATTCAAGCCATTTTTGAAGCAGTCTTTTTCTAGTCACGTCCAGCTCGCATTACTGGTGTCTAGGACTCACATGGGTGATTTTTAACTCTTGGTGTGGATACTTCTTTTCAAAGCATTCATAGGAGGAATCTTGCATTGGGTGGAATAACTCACTCCTCAGGTGCATTCTAACTTGATCTGAATTATTAATTAATAAATTACTTGTGATACTAATGGAATGCAGTGATTTTTTTTAGTTGATTTGTACACGCTTCTATCTAGTGATTTGTGTTATTGTGTGTTATTGTTATCACTTGTAGGGTTGCATTTATCGCATATAGGACTTGAAACTTTTAGAAAATTTTATATGCTTCATTTTAGCGCATGCATATAGTCTTATTTGAGTCAGAAATTTGCATTACATCTGTTTGTTTACTTGATTTTGTATTTGTAGCCATCATGACTAGTCAATATTGGGCGTGTGCTAAAGGTGACCATGAGAGTAGCTGTATTCGTGATTGGCGTACTAGGAAAGAAAAAAATAGTGCATAAAGTTAATCTGGAAGATCTAAAATTTGATGATTATTGTGATCCTGGTGTGTTCTATGACTGGTTAGCCGATATTGAGTGCTACCTTTATTGGTATGGGTTTTTCGATGCCGCTAGAGTTCCATTTGCTAGGAGAAAACTCATAAGGTCGGCTAGAAGTTATTGGGATTCAGTAGATGAGATTGCATGAGACGTATGTTTGTCCTAGAGTCTTGGGAAGAAACAAAGAAAAGCTTACAAAGAAGTAATTTTCTGAATATTATAAGAACCATCTCTTAGACCAGTTACACAACCTCCGTCAGCGTCATATGTCCGTTCAGGATTATATAGCCAAATTTGAGGACTTAACCCATCATTGTGACGTGAGAGAGCACCATTCTCAGACTATAACTAGATTTGTTTTAGGCTTAAGGTCCAAAATAAAGTATGCTATGATCACGAGCTCCCATGATGTGGACACTTGAAGAGGCTTTCGATTTTGCTTTAAAAATAGACCTGAATTTCAAAGGGTTACTCTTTGTCGAAGCCTGGAAGCAGTGTTCTAAGTGTGAGGGACATGGACATTATGATTATCAATGCCCCTTGGAGAGTCTACATGTTAGAATTGTGCCTTGTGATAATGTTGATGATTTGAAAGTTAATGAGGATGTCAATATTCTTCCTGAGATTATTAGCAACGTCGAGAATGCACTAGTTGATTCCAGTACATTGATTATTGATGAGGTCCACATGTCTTCTGATAGTACCGGTGATGACGTGGATGAGATAGTCGAGTCTAATATACCCTACAGAGCCTAGTAAGTCATTCGAGGCTCTTGTGTTGATTATGGGTTTATGATCGTTCCTACTGAGTTATCTTCTAGTGAGTCATCTGAGTTACTTATCATGATCCAGCAGATGATTTCTGATATTTCTTCTTTTATTGGTTGCTTAGAGTTTGTGCCTAAGTCCAGTATGCCACCATTAAGGGGTTAGATGTGTGTCCTCTTAGGTATCCCGTATATATCATGTTCCCATCTTTAAGAGTTATACCTAGAGTGTCTACTCCATCGCATTTGCATGTAGCACATGATGATAGTCTCACTAGACAGATAGCAATTTGCAATGACAATTATAAATTTGCTACATATCCATATAATATTTTGCAGGAGTTTGCAGTTGATAATAGAGTGATTGTTACGAGTCACTCTGAGACCATGAAAAAGTTACACGCTTTGTGAAAAGATTCCGAAAAGATTCTAAAGAAGATTGCCTACATACCTACGAGTTGAATATTCCATAGAATCCTGATGTCGACTCAGCCCTCAACAGGGATGATTTACTTCTGGTCACAACATGTGCCTTCTTTGAGCTATTACCATTTGTAGCCGGTTCGTCAAAGATGCCAGCTCCACCTCCACCACCACCACCGGGGTTTCGACGTGATGCACTAGTATTGATTTTTTGACCACCACCATGACCGGATTGAGGAGATTCATGCGAGATGTGGTTAGTTCTATCCAGTCATGCTTGCCATTTGCTATCACTGTATTCACTGAAGATGAATGGTTTAAGCCGGGGAGAATTGATGGGGATCAGTATATTATAGTTTCTTTATTTAGTTCTTTATTTGTGTTAGTTATTTTAGTTTTTGTTTTAATCCCATATCGGTTATGATGGGAAAATCTTCAGTGTATGGGCCTATATAAAGCCGGGACCTATAGTTGTTTATTCAGAATATGATGATTTGAATTAATGAAACGCCGATTAGCATGCTAATGTGCTTTTCAAATTGAATCTTTTACATGGTGATGTGTAGAGTGCCAGAGAGATTTTCTGGGTGCCGAAGCCCAAATTAATCTTTATCCCTATATCTTTTCCTAATTTCTACAAACCCTAATTCTTTTTCCCTCTTCTCTTATTTAGTTCTACATCAGATAGCCCACTAGAATTATTCCGATATGTAAATTTTCGTAATTTTCAGAATTCTAGAGTCAAGTTCAGAAGCAAGAAAATAGCATATGTGTAGCAACACCTAATTACTAAAAGGAACCAGCATAGAGGTAGGCGTTCGAATTAATTAGCTATGACCTGTTGCCTCAATTAGTTTGTCTCAGACATCAAAAGCTCTTGCTTTATGTTCTCGTGTCTCTACATAAGTCAACTATGGACATTGACTTCCAGTGAAGCTATAATCTGGGATCCTAAACTATTGACAAAATACTCCATGGAGAAACTTTAATTGTCACTCCGTATTTAACACATTGTTCAAAGAAAATTAAACAAGTAAAAGAAACTCCAATCACCATAACCCGGTTGTGACAAACGAGTTTTTAACTAGTGTCAACTAGTTGATTACCACCTACCGGCTACACGTCACTCTATGACCAGCGTCCAAAAAAAAGGATAAACCATTCAACAAGGGTAGGAAATCTGCATGGAATTCCCTTCTACATTAATCACTCTGTTTTTCTTATCCTTTTTCCTACAAATAAGAAGTGGAAAACTAAACAAATCTAGTCCATGGATAACACTGATAATTCCCAAAGAATCCATGTCCTAACTTCAGAAGAATAACATGAGGCAAAGGCAACCAATTAAAGAAGGAAAGAAACAAAAAAGAAACCGGAAATCAGAAAATCTCTCACTCAAATAATAAGGAAGAGCGAAGCAGATACCTGTCACTTGTTCCACAGCAGAAAATGCAAGCTGCTCAAGTATTTCTTCAGATTGATAAGATTCACATTGTGAGGTCCCACTTGAAGTTACTTTCTGTAAGCTAAGTGCATTTGTCTGTGGTCCCTCTCCGACCTTCTCGTTGCTTACTTCAACAGAATTTTCCACTAATGACCAGGCCCCCTGAGTGATAGAAGAGAATTGAAGCATACATTTCTCCTTCGTCGGGTCAACTAAAAAAACTGCAATTTTAGAAATTGGCCATGCCTCCACTTTTGGAGTGCCCTTTGATGAATCTAATCCTATACAAATATTACAAGCATCCATAACCATCTTCTCTGTGATGGAGAGCTCATTATCAAGATTTTCGGGATTTTCCTCACATTCATGCATATATTTCATATACGCTAAAAGACCTGGTTGGGCATTACCAGAAATTTTGCATACAGATTTGAGTCCAAGAACCTCAAGCTTTGGGAACTGCTTTCGGTGATAATAGTTATAGAGCATCACAACAGCATGCATCTGCAACAACAGAGCTTGCAGTTAAACAACAAATTAACCATTGTAAAATTAGAAAGATATAATCAATGAAGAAACAAAGTTAATAGACTCGACAGGGCTATAGGGAGCATACAAGCAAAATGAACCAAAAAATAAAAGAAAAGGCTCACAAATCAGAACTGAAATGTGATTTCAATACGAGATAGGAATGAAAACAGAACTCAGATTTGGAGGAGAAACTTTCCACAATGCAATAACATTGATTAAATGTTCAACATATTTGAACATTGTGATGATCTTTTTTTGTTAGTGGACTCCAGAAGTCATAAGGAAAATTATCGTCTTTATAAAGATATCTGAACCAAAGTGAAACCATTAACAAGAGGGGGAAAAAAATTTATACAGCAAGCACATTTACAAAGAAACATAAAAAAATTAGAAAGAAGACAGAATTTGAGAGAGAGAGAGAGAGAGATATACCTGCTTTGCAACCATTTCCTGCTTCTGATCACTAGGCTTTTCAGTGTAGAAGTCCCTGATCGGAAGAAGAGGAGCGACGAAATGTTCAACCAGTGCCGCGATCGTGTCCTCCGTCGGCACTGCCGCCGACGGATCCAACGATCTCCTCATCACTAGGGTTTTTGCTCAAGAAGAAGCTTAGGGTTTTTTTTCTTTTTTGGCTCTAATTTTTCTTTCCAAAATTGGAGGAGGGGGCCTTTTAACGGCGAAGGAGTTGAAGCGCCAAGTTCAGTAGAGGAGCGGATATTGGGCCCCACAAGTTTGATAAAGGCACCGGTTAGGTTAGCACACCCAAAAATTGATAGACGACGATAACAACAATTAAGCCATTTGTCCTAAGTATTTGGGGTAGGCTACATGAATCAAAAGAGAATTACGTCAGATCGGGCACATGGACAGCTTTCTCTGCTCATTCCTATCGAGCAATATGTCTTCACTAAGACCTTTAGCCTCTATATCTTGTCGTATTACCTCCATTCATGTTTTCTTCGGTCTCCCTTGCGCTCTTTTAACTTGCCCTAAATTGATACGCTCTATTCGTCGGACTAGTGCATCTGTAGGTCTACGTCGTACATGATCAAATCATCGAAGGCGATTTTCTCTCATCTTCTCTTTATAGAGGCTACACCTATCTTAGTACGAATATCCTCATTTCTCACCTTATCTCTCCGCGTGTTACCACACATCCAACGAAATATGCGCATCTCTACTACACTCATCTTCTGAGCATGATGTCTCTTCATAACCCAACATTCTGTGTCATATAACAAAACTGGCTTAATCGCAGTCCGATAAAACTTTTCCTTCAGCCATAACGGAATGTTACGATTGTTGGCCCAAAGGCCATTATCCCGGTTATTTTGATGATAGCAAAACATATTTAGTTATGTATTTAATAATCTTGTTTAAAAGGATTTCAGGCTCAAGAAATAGGTTTTTGACGACTCCACTAAAAGACTCACACATTTGGAGTTCGCCAAGATTTGCATTCTCAAGCCAAAGCACATAGGAAGCTTCGGGAATATGACGTTGAAGAAAAGATCAAGAACAAGTCAAGACTTTGCTAAAGATTCAAGATTTGTATTTTTGATTTTATTTTAGATATTTTGTCAAAGCTAGATATTAGAAGTAGAGATATGGGATTATCACACACACACACCTCTTAGCTAAGTTCATGGCTTCAAAAAGATTTTCAAATTCCATTTTCTAACTTAGATCTAAAGAGAACATATTTTGGAAATAAGATTTTTAGAAAAACAATAGTTTTGGGAAAAACAATTTTATGGAAAAACAAGTTTCTATCAAAAGGAATTTTATCAAACTATTTTAATATGATAGAAGTATGACACATGCTCATACTCTATGTTTTTACAAGTTCCAAAAATCCTACCCAAGACCCAAAACCAAAAACCCAAGATTTTCTGGTTCTGGAAGTTCTGTTTTTCAGAACTCACAGTGACCGGTCGACCGGCCCGGTCGACCGATGTGCACAATACTGTGCACGTCTATATCAGTCGACCGACCCGGTCGACCGATGTTCACTTGCTTTCACAGGAGTTTTCGGTCGACCGACCCGGTCGACCGATGAACCCCAACGGTCACATTTTTGACCGTTGGCGGTCGACCGACCCGGTCGACCGGACTCTGTCAAAAGTTCTGACAGATCCAACAGCTATTTTTTTCTGACTGTTTTCTCTTTTGGGATTTGGTATCAGCGAATTTGTGAGGCTGTTTTTGACCCCTATAAATAGAGGGTCACCTCATATTGATTAGACAACAATTGCAAAATAATTTTAGAGCCATCAAGAATATTTTACAAGAGATTTCTAAAGATTTCCAAGCTCTTCTTTTTAGACAAGATTTTCTCTCAAAAGCCAAAATTCCAATCACCCATCTTGAAGCCTACATCTCTCTATCTCTTTAGCTTAGCACTACACAATCCCATATATCTACATCTACATATTTGGTTCTAGGATTTTGCTTAGTGAGCTTTTGTAAAGTGATCAAGTGTTGATCACTCTTTTCTTACTTGAGTGAAGTTGTAGAGGCATCGGCCTCAAGGCGAGCTAGTGTGCTCAAGGTGGTGTTGCGGCATCACGAGAGACGGACGAGTGTGTCCTTGTATTGTTGATCCAGTGGGATCCTCAATAGTGGAAATCCTTCAAGTGTGAAGGCGGGGACGTAGAGCGTGGCTCGAACCTCGGAAACAACTCCTTGTGTTTGCGTTTGATCAAATCTCTCTAAACTCTATCTCTTTATTACTTGCACTTTTATATTGTCTATTACTTGCAAGAATTTGTGTATTGTGCTAATTGTTAAGTTAATTTTTAAATTCCGCATTATTGCCATAATTCATATAGCCATCACCTATTCACCCCCCCTCTAGGTGATTTCAATTGGTATCAGAGCCTAACCTACATCTTAGGTCTAACCACCTTAGGGAGATCCATATTTGGCTATATACATTTGTGTTGCATTTACATTTGCTTGTGCATTCATGGCATCCATGGACTTTTCTAGCATTAAATCCCCACCCAAGTTTGATGGTTTAAACTTCCCCATTTGGAAGGTGAAAATGAATCTCTTCCTTAAATCCCTAGGAGTTAGGGTAGCTAGGGCCATTACCAAAGATTTATTGAACCCACTAGTGATGAGAGCACATGGTCCGAGGATACTTCCAAAGACTATGAGGCTAATGCTAGGGCACAATATGCATTGACCCAAGCATTAAATGAAGATGACCTTGCACGCATAATAAATTGTAAATCCGCATTTGAGGTTTGGAACATACTCATTGTGACTCATGAGGGAACGTCTCAAGTCAAGAGAGCCAAAGTTGACTTGCTACGTTCTCAATATGAGAATTTCTATATGTTTGATAATGAGAGCATTGATGACATGCTCACCCGTTTTACAAAAATAACTAATGCTCTTTCTTCCTTAGGCGACAAGATTGATAATGATCAAAAGATAAGGAAGGTGATTAGAGCTCTTCCCAAAGCTTGGGAAGTCAAGGCGACCACTCTCAAGGAGCTCAACGACAAAGAGGAGATGGACTTCTCCAGCTTCATCGGAAATCTCAAGACGCATGAGATGGAGATGAAAGTTAGAGAAGAAAGGGAGGCACCAAAGAAGAAGACCATTGCCTTCAAAGCCGCTCCTACCATACACGAAGAGGATGACTCATCGGAGGATTGCGATGAGGACTTCGCCATGCTCATCCGGAAGGTGGGCAAGATGTTTTACAAGAAGGGACGGCAAAGTAACTTCCGAAGAGGAAAGCCTCAAGGAAGGTACGAGAAGAAAAGAGATGAACCCGGTCCTTGCTTTCATTGCAAGAAGATCGGTCACCTAATTGCCGATTGCCCCGCTCTACAAGCAACCACATCCAAGAATGGGCAAAGAAAGAAGAAAGCCTTGGCCGCAACATGGGATGATTCGGAGTCGGAATCCGAAGAGGAGCACGACGCCGCCAACATGTGCTTCATGGCACAAGGAGACGACGCCTCTAAGGTAACATTTGATAACACTCTTGATGATGATGACCTCACTATGGATGAACTAGCACATTTCTTTGAGGAATTACAACATAGATATGAGATTTCGCAATCTCATAATAAAAAGTTAAAAAGGGAAAATGAGTCTTTGAGAGATAAGATTAATATTATTGAAAAAGAGAAAAATGAGTTATCTAGTTCTTTTGAAAAATTGAAAAATGATTTTGATAAGTATAAGGTAGCTAATAAAGGAAAAACCCCCATGATTTCTAGTGATAAAAATGTTTTTGTTGAAATTCAAAAACGTGTGTTGATTCTTTAGATAAAACTTTAAAGAAGTGTGCATTTGATTTTAACAAGCTTGCATCTAAATTTCCTAAGGGAGTAGCTCAAGGGAAACATGTTCATCATAAACACTCCACACATAGACATGCACACACACATAACCATGCTTTTATGTACAATAGTGGTAGAATTTATATTTGCACACATTGTGGCCGCAAAGGCCATTTAGAAAAATTTTGCTATGCTAAGAACAATGTAAAGAATAAATTTGTTTGGTTCGCCCCGGATCTAACCCCAAAGGACCCACTAAGATTTGAGTACCAAAAGAGCCACCAAATTTAAATGATACAGGTATAGGTGGATCTACACCCTCCAAGACTTAGGAGGAGGTGGTGCCCGGGTGGTTGATGCATCGGAGCTTAAAGAACAAATCATGCATGCATCGCTATCGTGAAGGCACCTAATTTGGAGATTGCCCGTAAATTGGTAACATCTCCATTTAAGAGTTTAATTTTGTATATACAATTGTTATAGGATTGCTAGTTTAATTTATGCCTCATTGACACATGATTAGTATAAACTTGCAACTCTATCATGATTGTATATGCCATGTTAAGTTTTTGATTTTTAGTCATGTATACATATGTATAGAATTGATAGTTGGCTTTTGTACTCTATTGATATATGCTTGTATAGAACTATTTTTCTATCATGTTGTATATGTGCCTTGTGTTAACTTCTATTTTTTTTCATGCCTTGTTTAATGTATGTCCACATGTGTAGTTTACAATTTGTAACTATATACTTGTATACATATACACATTATTTCATAAATAAAAAAAATATATAAACATTTGTAAAATTTCCTATTAAACAAACACCTTAAAGATGGCAATTGCGCACCTCAACTCATTCAAGAGGAATCAAGAGGATGAAGTTCAGAACCCGTCACTGGGTATTCGGCTTCAACATCTTTAAAATCTTTGTTTAAATATGAAAAATAAAATTAAAAGGGATTGCTTGAATTTTGATGTTGTAATAATTTAATGAAGATTTAAAACCTGTTGGTGTATTCCTATATGTTTATATATAACACCTATTTTGATTACAAATTATTTTAAATTATTTTAAAAATTTTTTTTTTAGGGCTGATAACAGTTTTTCAGGCAAAGCCGGTCGACCGACCTATATAACCCCGGTCGACCGACTCTGCCTGAGAAGAAATTTTTTATTTCTTTTCTGTTATCGGTCGACCGACTATGTGTCCCGGTCGACCGATCTTGCCTGCAGAGCTCTCGGGTTAAATCGGTCGACCGACGCGGTCGACCGCTCTATGCTTACAGAGCTCTCGGGTTGTTTCGGTCGACCGACCCGGTCGACCGATCGTCGTATTTTGCCCTATATCTGTGTTTTCTCTTCATTTTTTTTTCTCTCTCTCTCACTCTTCTCCCAGCGAACCGAGACACCACCCATTTCCCCCAAAATTTCCAACTCTCGAATCTTTCATCTGATCCTTAATCCTTGAAAACCCACTTCATACTCCTTCTTCCAACTCCAGATCTGCAATTTCAAGTCGATCAAACCAGCAGATTTTCAGAAATCCCGGATTTTCAGTTAGGGTTTCAGAATTTTCATCAAGGTAAAAATCGAATTTTTATTGTGAATCTTCACTTCTAGCTTAGAAATCTTTCTTCCTTTGTCACTATTTTAGGTTGCTTAGCTTCTAGATCGTGCCATAACCTGTTTTAATCTAAAAATTTCATTTTTATTCATCATGCCAAAGAGATCTCGTACTGAGAAGGGAAAGGAAGTTGCACAACCTTCCTCCCAAGCTCCTAGACCCACTCGCCCCTTTATAAATGATCTTGCAGCTGATAGATACTCCCATCTCTCCACTAGAAATATCAACTCAGGGAGATTTGTAGCTATTCAGGATTTTGAACATCTAGGTATCCCTCAAATCTTGCAGAACAACAATCTAGTTGAGTTCTTGTCCATCAAGGAACAAGTCTACACCTCCCTTGTTCCTTACTTTTATGCCAATTTTGAATTCGATGGAAATCGGATCACATCTAGGGTTTTAGGTAGAAACATCGACATTTCTATAGGTCGATTTGCTAGGATTCTGCATCTCTCCACTGGTGGAGCAGATGTGTATTCTCATGATTTGCATGATTTTGAATTCCCGGACGGTGAGTCTGCGCTCACCGCCTCTACCTTGATCCACGGGGATGACAAACCCGGTCTAGTAAGGAATGAGGTTGTGAGTAAGTATACTCTCACTGCTCAGGTCCTTGCTAAGATTATTTTCTTTAACATTGTCCCCAAACATGGTGAGTATAGCCATGCTAGGGGTTGTGTCCCTTTGATTATCTTTTGCCTGCTTAAAGGGATTAAGGTAAACTTTCCTAGAGTTATTGCGTCTCATATGGGCTCTGATCAGATCCGTACTGCGGGTAGAAGCTTGCCCTACGGCATGCTTATCACCCATCTTCTTAGGGCCCTTGACTTTGATCTCTCCGCTGAAACTCCTTCCAATCCCCTGACCCACATCAATGGAGTTGTCCTGAAGATGATGGAAGCTCAGCTGCGTAGACACGCTCCTGTGCAACCACATCTTCCTCCTGCTGGTCCTGGCCCATCTTCAGCACCAGGATCTTCTTCTTCTGCAGCACCTGCATTTCCTCCTGAGTTTCTTGCTCTTGTCTCTTCGGAGGTCCGCTCTCAGCTCGAGGCACATCAGGCCTTGGCCGAGCAGCGCGACGCAGCCATTCGTGCAGAGTTAGATGCTCGTGCTCTTCAGGACGCTGCTTTTCGGGAGGAGGTCCGAAACGACATGTCTTATTTTGCTGACTCCATGAGATTCGTGGATGTTCAGTTTCAGGCCCTTTTCTCAAAATTTGACATGCTCGTTCCTGATCGGACTCCGACTGCTTGTCGACTCCCAGCCACCGGTCCTCCATTCCTCCCAGAGCTCGCTCTTCTGTTCCACCACCGCGCACCAGAGTCGATGGCATGGATCCAGAGGAGGTTGCTTCTTCAGAGGAAGGTGGTGATGATGACGGAGACGGCGATGACGGTGATGATGGTGCTGAGGAGTGACCTCCCTTTGATGATGTCAAAAAGGGGGAGAGTTATTTTGAGAGAGATATTTTGTAGTATTTGTGTTTGGCTTGTACTTGTATTTGGATATTTTGTGATGGACATGTAGTATTTATTTTTACTTTGGACATGTATTTTTATGTGTTGTGGACATGTGTTGTGGACATGGTTATCTTTTGTTTTATGTATCTCTTATTTATGTCATGTATGAACTCATTTCCTTCATCTATTCTATGACATGAGTATTTGGTATTATTTGTTGGCATGGAAATATGGTGTTTACCATTTACATATTTTTCCTATATATGCATGTGTTGAGGGGGAGCTTCATTTGAAGTCTCTACCCAAAATATTGTGTGATAACTACATATGTTTTGCCATCATCAAAAAGGGGGAGATTGTTGGCCCAAAGGCCATTATCCCGGTTATTTTGATGATAGCAAAACATATTTAGTTATGTATTTAATAATCTTGTTTAAAAGGATTTCAGGCTCAAGAAATAGGTTTTTGACGACTCCACTAAAAGACTCACACATTTGGAGTTCGCCCAAGATTTGCATTCCCAAGCCAAAGCACATAGGAAGCTTCGGGAATATGACGTTGAAGAAAAGATCAAGAACAAGTCAAGACTTTGCTAAAGATTCAAGATTTGTATTTTTGATTTTATTTTAGATATTTTGTCAAAGCTAGATATTAGAAGTAGAGATATGGGATTATCACACACACACACCTCTTAGCTAGGTTCATGGCTTCAAAAAGATTTTCAAATTCCATTTTCTAACTTAGATCTAAAGAGAACATATTTGGAAATAAGATTTTTAGAAAAACAATAGTTTTGGGAAAAACAATTTATGGAAAAAACAAGTTTCTATCAAAAGGATTTTTATCAAACTATTTTAATATGATAGACGTATGACACATGCTCATACTCTATGTTTTTACAAGTTCCAAAAATCCTACCCAAGACCCAAAAAAAAAACCCAAGATTTTCTGGTTCTGGAAGTTCTGTTTTTCAGAACTCACAGTGACCGGTCGACCGGCCCGGTCGACCGATGTGCACAATACTGTGCACGTCTATATCAGTCGACCGACCCGGTCGATCGATGTTCACTTGCTTTCACAGGAGTTTTCGATCGACCGACCCGGTCGACCGATGAACCCCAACGGTCACATTTTTGACCGTTGGCGGTCGACCGACTCGACCGTCGACCGGACTCTGTCAAAAGTTCTGACAGATCCAACAGCTATTTTTTCTGACTGTTTTCTCTTTTGGGATTTGGTATCAGCGAATTTGTGAGGCTGTTTTTGACCCCTATAAATAGAGGGTCACCTCATATTGATTAGACAACAATTGCAAAACAATTTTAGAGCCATCAAGAATATTTTACAAGAGATTTCTAAAGATTTCCAAGCTCTTCTTTTTAGACAAGATTTTCTCTCAAAAGCCAAAATTCCAATCACCATCTTGAAGCCTACATCTCTACTTCTCTCTAGCTTAGCACTACACAATCCCATATATCTACATCTACATATTTGGTTCTAGGATTGTGCTTAGTGAGCTTTTGTAAAATGATCAAGTGTTGATCACTCTTTTCTTACTTGAGTGAAGTTGTAGAGGCATCGGCCTCAAGGCGAGCTAGTGTGCTCAAGGTGGTGTTGCGGCATCACGAGAGACGGACGAGTGTGTCCTTGTATTGTTGATCCAGTGGGATCCTCAATAGTGGAAATCCTTCAAGTGTGAAGGCGGGGACGTAGAGCGTGGCTCGAACCTCGGAAACAACTCCTTGTGTTTGCGTTTGATCAAATCTCTCTAAACTCTATCTCTTTATTACTTGCACTTTTATATTGTCTATTACTTGCAAGAATTTGTGTATTGTGCTAATTGTTAAGTTAATTTTTAAATTCCGCATTATTGCCATAATTCATATAGCCATCACCTATTCACCCCCCCTCTAGGTGATTTCAACGATCACATAAAACTCCTGTCGCCCCTCCTCAATTTCAACCAGCCGGCTTGGATCCTATGGTTGACATCACTATCGATCTCTCCATTTTTTTAGATAATAAAACCCAAGTACTTAAAATAATTGCTCATCGGTTTTTCTTGTTCATCTATTCTCACAATATTATAATCTCAAATTTCTTGTTTACTGAATTTACACTCCATATACTCTGTTTTGGCCCTACTTAATTTAAAACTTCGAGATTCTAAAGTTTGTCTCCATAACTCTAATTTGGTATTTACCCCAGCTCTCGTCTCATCGATTAGGACAATATCATCAGCAAATAGCATACACCAGGATATCTCATCCTGAATAGCTTTAGTAAGCTCATCCATCACTATGGCAAATAAGAATGGACTCAATGCAGATCCTTGATGCAATCTAATTGTGATAGAAAAATCACCAGTTATGCCTCCATAAGTTCTGACATTTGCCATTACTCCATCGTACATATCATTGATTATGTCAATATATTTTATGAGGACTCTTTTTCATCAATGTCCACCATAATACCTCTCTTGGCATCTTATCATAAGCTTTTTCTAAATCAATAAATACCATATGCAAATTTCTCTTCCTCTTTCGAAATCGCTCTATAAGTTGACGAAGCAAATGAATAGCCTCTGTCATCGATCGCCCGGCATAAACCCAAACTGCTTCTCTGATATTGTAACATGTTGCCTTAACCTGTGTTCAATTATCCTTTCCCAAAGCTTCATGTTATGACACATGAGTTTTATTGCATAATAATTTGAATAACTCTGGATATCACCCTTGTTCTTATAGTGAGGTACTAAGGTACTCTTCTTCCACTCATTTGACATCTTTTTAGTTAGCCATATCTTGTTAAAAAAGTTTGTCAACCATCTCACGCCCACCTCTCCTAAGCATCTCCATACCTCAATAGGAATTCCATCTGGGCCAACAACTTTCCTTGACTTTATCCTCTTCATGGCATCTTTAACTTTAGCTTCGCTAATTCTGCGCATATAATTATGGTTCATATCCTGGCACTGAATAGTAAGGTCATCCAAGCCTTGAGTAGAACTACCATTGAACAATTTGTTAAAATACTCTCTCCATCTTTCTTTGATTTCTTCATCTCGAATTAAACCTTCTGATCCTCATCTTTGACACACCGCACAGTAAATAAGTCTCTAGTCTTTCTCTCCCTTATTCGAGCAATTCTATATATGTCCTTTTCAAACCTCTGGTGTCCAACTTCTCATACACTTCTTTGTACACTTTAACTCTTGCATTCTAAACAACTTTCTTAGCCTCCTTCTTGGCTAGCTTATACCTCTCAAAACTCACTCCATCACAATTTTTCTTCAAATCTTTATAAGAGTCTCGTTTAATCTTAATGGCAGCTTTTACCTCTTCATTCCATCATGATGTTGTTGACCCAAAGGCCATTAGCCCGAAGTTTTGATGATAACAAACCATATGTAGTTATGTTTTAACAAGTTTGTTTAAATGAGTTTCAGGTAAAAATCATAGGTTGATTGACGGCTCCAACACAAGACTTACACATTTGGAAGCCGTGAAGATTTGGATCCCAGAGCCCAGCATAATAGAAGAGCTCCAGGATCAAACAGGTTGAGAAGACTACTACAAGATTTGTATTTTTTACATTTTCCATTTTAGTTAGGATTTATAGTCTATTTTGTCAAAACCGAGATGATAGAGGTTGATAACTTTGTGATTGTCACACACACACATTTGATATTGCTTCATACTTACAAACAAAATTTTATTACAAAATTTCTTATCAAGTTTCGGAAAAATCAAAGTTTGGAAAAATCGGTTTTTGGAAAAACAAGTTTTTGGAAAAATCGTTTTTGTTTAGAAAAAGAATTTTTATCAAAATAAAGTTCAAATCATTTTGGTGTTGATCTATGATCACACCCTGGTTTTTATAAGCCCTAGAACTCTATTTTGTATATACCAATCTAAAGATTTTTTATCAAAATTTTTATCTTCAAAAAGCCCTTTCAAAAATCTGTTTTTGGCCTAGTTCGGTCGACCGCACGGTCGACCGCTGGCAGAGCAGAATTGCTCTGTCTGTCGACCGGGCGGTCGACCGACATGCACCATTGTGCAAGTGTGCACATCGATCGACCGACCGGTCGACCGAGAGCTAGAGCAGTGCTCTCTGTTTTTCTCGGTCGACCGTAACGGTCGACCGACAGAGAGTATAACTCTCTGTTTGGGTTTCACGGTCGACCGTCCGGTCGACCCCTTTCCCAACGGTCGGATTTCCGACCGTTGGCGGTCCACCGGACCGGTCAACCGGCAGCAGAAAACTCTGCTGACTAGGCTGTAATGGCTATTTTCTGATTTGATTTTTGTTAGGATCTCCCCCAACGAATCTCTTGGCCTTTTTAACCCAGTTTTCATCCCCTATAAATAGAGGGAGTGTTCTACAACTAAAACAATAAGATTTACAACATTAAGATCAAAAGTTTTCAAAAGTTTAACCTTTTAGCAAAAAGTTTTCATTGAGCCAAATTTTCAATCCTTTTAGCTTGAAGCCTTCCTCTACTTCTCTTCTAGATTTTTGCACTACACAATCCCAAAAGTTTTATCTTCTCATCTTGGTTGTAGGGTTGTGCAAGTGAGCCATTGTTTGTAGTCAAGTGTTGATCACCGTTTCTTCAAAATTGAGAAGTTGTAGAGGTTGCGGCCTCAAGCGAGCTAGTGAGCTCCTAGTTGGTGTTGCAGCACCGTGAGAGAGGACAAGTGTGTCTAAAGAGTTCTAGTGAGAACTTGTATTGACGATCCGGTGGGATCAAGCATAGTGGAAATCCTTCATCGTGTTGAAGGCGGGGACGTAGAGCAGTGGCTCGAACCTCGAAACATATTCTCGTGTTTGCGATTGTCCACCTATCTCTAAACTCTATCTCTCCTTTACTTGCTTTATTATTTGTATACTCTCTTGCAAGTCTTTTTATTATTGTTGCTTATTGTTAAATAGTTTTTTAATCCACATTATTTGTCACTTAGTATAGCCTTCACCTATTCACCCCCCTCTAGGTGATTTCAATTGGTATCAAAGCCTAACCCTAGTATTTGGTTTAACCACCTTAGGGAGATCCTCATTATTGGCTATATCTATTTGTTGCATTTATTATTTGTTGTGCACTTTACTTGTATTCATGGCATCAGTTGACTTTTCTAGCATCAAGTCCCCACCCAAATTTGATGGGTTGAACTTCCCAATTTGGAAGGTTAAAATGAACCTATTCCTAAAATCTCTAGGAGTTAGAGTTGCCAAGTCCATCACCAAAGAATTTATTGAACCTCTCACTGATGAGAGAACATGGTCCAAAGAAACCTCTAAGGACTATGAGGCCAATGCTAGAGCCCAATATGCACTCACTCAAGCAT
The DNA here is from genome assembly GCA_038442645.1 of Agave tequilana. NCBI lineage: Eukaryota > Viridiplantae > Streptophyta > Magnoliopsida > Asparagales > Asparagaceae > Agave > Agave tequilana. The sequence continues at coordinate 10,329 of JAVJIF010011211.1, read as the reverse complement.
TAAATGAAGATGATCTTTCCCGCATCATAAATTGTAAATCTGCTTTTGAAGTTTGAAATGTGCTTATTGTTACTCATGAGGGGACGTCGCAAGTCAAGAGATCTAAAATTGACTTGCTCCGTTCTCAATATGAGAATTTCTATATGCTTGATAATGAAGGCATAGATGATATGCTCACTCGTTTCACCAAGATTACTAACGCCTTATCTTCTTTAGGTGACAACATCGACAATGACCAAAAGATCCGGAAGGTCATTAGAGCTCTTCCCAAGTCTTAGGAAGTCAAGGCAACCACTCTCAAAGAGCTAAACGATAGGGAGGAGATGGACTTCTCCGGCTTCATCGGCAATCTCAAAACCCATGAGATGGAGATGAAGGTAAGAGAAGAAAGGGAGACACCAAAGAAGAAAGCTCTTGCTTTCAAGGCGGCTCCATCCTCCTATGATGAAGAGGATTCATCGGAAGACTACGATGAAGACTTTGCCATGCTCATAAGGAAAGTGGGCAAAATATTCTATAAGAAAGGTAGACAAAGCAACTTCCGAAGAGGGAGACCTCAAGGAAGATTTGAAAAGAAGAGAGAGGAACCGGTTCCATGTTTTCATTGCAAGAAGACGGGACACCTAATTGCCGATTGCCCCTCTCTACAAGCTACTACCTCCAAGAACGGCAAACGAAGAAAAAGGCGATGGTGGCCACGTGGGATGACTCAGAGTCGGAATCCGAAGAGGAGATCGACGCCGCTCACATGTGCTTCATGGCACATGGCTATGATGCTTCCAAGGTATGTCTAAAAAACTCTTTAGATGATGAAGACTTAACCATGGATGGACTTGCATATTTTTTTGAAGAATTACAAAGTAGGTATGAAATATCACTTGCTCAAAATAAAAAATTGAAAAAGGAGAATGATTCCCTAAAGAATAAATTTGAGCTTGTTTTAAAAGAGAAAATTGAATTATCAAATTCTTTTGAGAAAATGAAAAAGGATTTTGAAAAATACAAAACATCTTGTAAAGGAAAAAGCCCTATTTCTACTTGTAATAAAAATGAATTTTTAGAGATCCAAAAATGTATTGAAGTTTTGATACAATTTTAAAGAAATGTGCTTTTGACATGACTAAATTTGCATCTATGTTTCCTAAAGGAAAATCCCAAGGGAAACATTCTCATCATCATGCATCTAACACACACAAACATGCACACACGCACAAACATGCATTTATGTATGATAAAATTTATATATGTGCACATTGTGGCCGCAAAGGCCATTTAGAAAAGTTTTGTTATGCTAAGCTAAACTTGTCAAATAAAAATGTTTGGGTTCGAGAAAACACTAACCCTATAGGACCCAAAAAGATTTGGGTACCAAAAGACACGCCAAACTTGATTAATGCAGGTATGTCGTCTTCCTCCAAGACTTAGGGGGAGATGGTGCCCGGGTGGTGGATGCATCAACGCTCAACGAACACATCGTCGCTTGCATCACTATCGAAGAGGCACCCATTTTGGAGAATACCTATGGTTTGGTAACTTCTCCACATAAATTTTTTTTTTATATGCATAGGATTGCTAGTTGCATTTTTTTGATAATGTGCCTTACATATGTAAACTTGCATATCCATTTGTTTGTATCTTTGCCATGATTGTGAATATATTCATGTTTCTTTGCCATATGTTATTTGTCCATATATCAAGATTTTGTTAAAATGAAGTTTAATAAAGATTTATTTAAAACAAATTAAGCAAATAAATAGAGATGGCAATTGCGCGCCTCAACTCTTATCCAGAGGAATTTCGAGGAGAAGTTTAGAACCCTTAACGGGGTATTCGGCTTCAACATCTCTTATTTATCGCTTAATAAATATATGGAGATGTAAATATGAATAATAATCAATAAAAATGAAAATAAATTTTTTTGAGTTTTTTATGCCAAGAAAGATTTCAATTAATTTCAACATCACTGTTATGATTATGTAAGAAAAATATACATTTCTGGTTAAAAGAAAATAAAATTAAAAACCCTAAATGTAAAAACAGTTTTCCTTTCTGTTTTCAGCATAACCGGTCGACCGGCCGGTCGACCGATTTGGCCTGGTAAAGGCCCGGTCGACCGACCTGGTCAGCCGATATAGCCTGGAACAAAGGAAATTTTTTTCCCGAAGCGGTCGACCGGGCGGTCGACCGACTGAAACCGAGATTGCTCTTAGTTTTCACCGGTCGACCGACAGTCGGGTATGCTGTCTTTTTACCCGATTTTATATAAAACCCTAACCCCCAAATCTTTCTTTTCTTCATCTTCCACCGCCTCCTACTCTTCTAATCCTCTCTTCTCTTAACCCTACACTCTCTCAAACTCTATTTCCTCTCTCTAATTCCTTAAATTCATCCACAAAAAATTTGGGAAAATTGTTTTAGGCTTCAGATCTAGACCCGAATTTGGAAATCTCACTTGTTTTTCAGGTATAATCCTTCTTTTCCCTAAATCTCTAAAATTTTCCTGATTCTCTAAATTAAATTGTTTAGATCTTTCCTTTTGTTTTCGTGCCTAATCTAGCTAAATCCTTCAACCATGTCCAAAAGAACCAGATCTGAAAAGGGGAAAACCTCCCAATCTTCATCCTTCCCTTTTGTATCTCAAAATGCATCCTATAGGCATATCATTATTTCCACAAAAAATGTGAATTCAGGTAGATCTGTGGTGCTCAATGATTTTGAGCATCTTAATCTTGCATCTATTTTGAAATCCAGTTCATTAGAAAATTTTGTCACAATTAAGGAACCTGTTTATCCTTCCCTAATGCAATATTTTTACTCTAATCTAACCTTTGAACAAAATCACATCAGATCCAGAATCTTGGGCAGAGATATTGATATCACACTTCAAGAATTTGCACGTCACCTTCACCTCTCCTGTGAGGGGGAAGACATTTATAACGTCGATTTGCATGATTTTATTTATCCTGACGATGAGTCTGCCCACACCGCCTCCACACTACTTCATGATGATGATAACCCGGCTTAGTTAGGAACGAGGAGGTGAAGTACTATACTCTCACCGCCCAGATCCTGGCCAAGATCGTGTTCTATAACCTCATGCCAAAATCAGGAGAATATAGTCATGCTAGGGGTTCTGCTCCTCTTGTCATCTATTACCTTCTGCGAGGTATTAGAATTAACATCCTTAGGCTCATCATCAACTATATGACGTCTGATCATCTTCTTGTCCAAACCGGCACTTGCCCTTTGGGATGCTCATTACCCGTCTTTTAAAGCAATTAAATTTTGATCTTTCCTCTGAACGGTCGATTGAACCGTCTGTAGACATCAACAACACCCTCCTCAAGAGGATGCGTGCTAAGGAGCGTCCTCCTGCTCCTCAGCCGCAGCCTATCTTTTCTGCTGTTCATGTCCCTGGATCCTCCTCTGGCTCTTCTGCTCCCTTCGACCCCTATCTTGCATTATCCTCTCAGATTCGGGATCACCACCAGCAGCTTTCTGCTGAGATGTTCGCGCATCGCCATCAGATTTTTGCTGAGATGACCGAGCATCGCCAGCAGATTTTCGCTGAGATGACCGCACACTATCAACGGATGGAGCAGCGTTTGGACCATGATCTCAGCCATATCTGTGACTCCATGCGCTATATGCATGCCTGTTTCGGCGGCATCTACACCAGGTTTGATTGGCCGGCTCCTCTTCCTTCTGATCGTGCCAAGCCACTTCCTACTACCGGTCCTCCATTCCCCGGCAGGACTCCTTCTTCTGTTCCACCTCCGCCATCTACTTTACAGACGGACCCTGATTTTGGTGGACATGATTCTGATGAACAGTGACCCCTTTTGATGATGTCAAAAAGGGGGAGAGATATTTGGGGAGTAGAGTTATTTCTGTGTTATTTTGGATTGTTTTTCTACATGTATTTGGTGTTTATGGACATGTGTTAGTGGACTTGTGTTATGGACATGTGTTTTGAGGTTGGCATGAACCTCCTAGCTTGTATGGACACTCTTTTTATGATATGGCAATCATGTTTCTTATCTCCATGTGGCATATGTGATTGGTTGTATATTGTGTTTATGCTATTATTGACCCAATCATCTATTTTGGAGGCTGGAGGTATTTATGGATGGATGGAGGTAACCATGTATGCATACACTTTTGTATTTCTGTATCTTTTGTATGCATTGATGGTTGGCATATGTGTCATTTTCATATCCTATATATGCCTGTGTTATGCATGTACATCTCTTTATCAGATTATTTTATGCATGTGTTAAGGGGGAGCTTCACTTAAAGTCTCCGCCCAAAATATTTGTAATAACTCTAATGTTTTGTCATCATCAAAAAGGGGGAGATTGTTGACCCAAAGGCCATTAGCCTGAAGTTTTGATGATAACAAAACCATATGTAGTTATGTTTTAACAAGTTTGTTTAAATGAGTTTCAGGTAAAAATCATAGGTTGATTGACGGCTCCAACACAAGACTCACATATTGGAAGCCGTGAAGATTTGGATCCCAGAGCCCAGCACAATAGAAGAGCTCCAGGATCAAACAAGTTGAGAAGACTGCTACAAGATTTGTATTTTTACATTTTCCATTTTAGTTAGGATTTATAGTCTATTTTGTCAAAACCGAGATGATAGAGGTTAATAACTTTGGGATTGTCACACACACACATTTGATATTGCTTCATGCTTACAAACAAAATTTTATTACAAAATTTCTTATTAAGTTTCGAAAAAACAAAGTTTGGAAAAATCGGTTTTTGGAAAAACAACTTTTGGAAAAACCGTTTTTGTTGAGAAAAAGAATTTTTATCAAAATAAAGTTCAAATCATTTTGGTGTTGATCTATGATCACACCCTGGTTTTTATAAGCCCTAGAACTCTATTTTGTATATACCAATCTAAAGAATTTTTATCAAAATTTTATCTTCAAAAAGCCCTTTAAAAAATCTGTTTTTGGCCTTGTCCGGTCGACCGCACGGTCGACCGCTGGCAGAGCAAAATTGCTATGTCGGTCGACCGGGCGGTCGATCGACATGCACCATTGTGCATGTGTGCACATCGGTCGACCGAGAGCTAGAGCAGTGCTCTCTGTTTTTCTCGGTCGACCGTAACGGTCGACCGACAGAGAGTATAACTCTCTGTTTGGGTTTCACGGTCGACCGCTTTCCCAATGGTCGGATTTCCGACCGTTGGCGGTCGACCGGACCGGTCAACCGACAGCAGAAAACTCTGCTGGCTAGGCTGTAACGGCTATTTTATGATTTGATTTTTGTGGGATCTCCCCCAACGAATCTCTGGCCTTTTTAACCTAGTTATCATCCCCTATAAATAGAGGGAGTGTTCTACAACTAAAACAACAAGATTTACAAGATTAAGATCAAAAGTTTTCAAAAGTTTAACCTTTTAGCAAAAAGTTTTCATTGAGCCAAATTTTCAATCCTTTTAGCTTGAAGCCTTCCTCTACTTCTCTTATAGATTTGTGTACTACACAATCAAAAGTTTTATCTCCTCATCTTGGTTGTAAGGTTGTGCAAGTGAGCCATTGTTTGTGGTCAAGTGTTGATCACTGTTTCTTCATAATTGAGAAGTTGTAGAGGTTGCGGCCTCAGGCGAGCTAGTGAGCTCCTAGTTGGTGTTGCGGCACCGTGAGAGAGGACAAGTGTGTCCAAAGAGTTCTAGTGAGAACTTGTATTGACAATCCGGTGGGATCAAGCATAGTGAAAATCCTTCATCGCGTTGAAGGCGGGGACGTAGAGCAGTGGCTCGAACCTCGAAATATTCTCGTGTTTGCGATTGTCCACCTATCTCTAAACTCTATCTCTCCTTTACTTGCTCTATTATTTGTATACTCTCTTGCAAGTCTTTTTATTATTGTTGCTTATTGTTAAATAGTTTTTTAATCCGCATTATTTGTCACTTAATATAGCCTTCACCTATTCACCCCCTCTAGGTGATTTCAGATGTGTCCTTACATGGTGGAGCACCACCCGTGACTCACCAAGTACATCTTTAGCTACTCTTTTAATGTAGCTAGCAATTTTGTTATATGTTGTATTGGGATCATCTTGGGCTATCCAATCTGTTCATGTACTACTCGATTTACAAAAACTCCTTGGTTACTTTCTTTTAACCACCACACTTAATTTTAGGATCTAACTTACGTTTAATCTTTCTAAATCTCCTTCTAATCCGGACATCTAAAATTAAGAGTTATGTTGGGTTACTACACTCTCACCCGGTACTACCTTACAATCCATACAACAATCTCTATCTACTTTTCTAGTTAAAGAAATCTATTTGTCTCACACTTGATCCACTTCTAAAAGTGATCAAGTGAGACTCTCTCTTCCTAAATTAAGTATTCGCTAAGATCAAATCTTATGACAAAGCAAAATCTAGAATCGAGTTACCTGGTTCATTTCTTTCCCCAAAACCAAATCCAAAAATTGATAGACACATTTCATCAAATTTTCAAAAATATCCTTATTCTAAATTTATAATTTTCTCAGAATTCCAAATATGCCATTACTCTTTCGTCAACAAACTCCTCTCTCTCGCACACAACTCTCTCCCATTTTGATTTTCTCCATGCTACCTCCTGTTATTGGTCTTTCCAAAAACAATTTCTCTGGTGAAATCCCCGTAGAGTTCTTTAGCTCAATGCTCGCCCGGAGAAGGATCGAGCTTTCATTCAATAATTTCATTGGTAAGCTCCCGGATAGGGCTGTGCAAGTTACCGGTCAAACCGTCAAACCAACTGAACCGCTGGAATTCGGTCGGTTTGGTTGGGTTTGAAATTACTTCGGTTTGGTTTGGTGCGAGTCTTGTGAGAATATGGTTAATTGGTTCAGTTGTGGTTTCGAAGTTTGTTTTAACCGAACTGATCCCATCAAACCAAAACTAATTGCTCCTCCTCAGAGAAACTCAAGGGTAAAGATGAAAATCCACAATTTTCATGTGATGCAGGGATCATTCATGAGAGTTGTGAGATATAGACATCTTTAGGGTCCACTTATGTAAATCTAAAATAAAACAGAAAATAAATAGGTTTTTACTACATACGCAGAGGAAGACTATATACAAATAATTATATTTTGTCCTCTGATATATAAATTAGACTTACTGTCAGGATTGATTCATATTAGTACACTTCAGACTATTTTTTCCTTAATATACAAATAATTATATTTTTGGGTTGTGATTGAGATTAATTTAAGCAACATTTAGGCGCAAGAGCTTGAGTATGTTGATTTTAAAGGGGTTGGAAATGTTACTTCTTATCTTTCTTACTTTTTTTTTTCATGTCATATGCACTTCATGAATGCAGTTGTCAGGTTTTAGTTATGAAGTTAGAGATTTATTGTGAATGTTGCTTGTGAATGTGAAGGTAGCTCTGCTTGCATTGCACACTGGACAAAGGAAAAGAATGAATGGTTATGAAACATTTATATAGATCAAACCATTGCAATTGCTTCTTGAATAGCACTGGTCAACTTTCAACTATTTGTTTGTTCAATCTCAAATTTGATATGTGTCTTTCTTTGTTACTAAGTTTGATGCTTAATGATAGAACTTTAGGGAGTAGGTGAAGACAGAAGTTCTTCATATTAATAAAATTATATGTACTGTCAGGAAAAACAAAGACAATTTATATGCTTATGGCTGATAAATTAACATCCAAGATGGTTCAGAACCGAACCAAACCGAATCGAACCAAAAATTTGGTTCAGTCTGATTTGATTTGTCCTTCAATTGGCTTGATTTGGTTCGGTTCAGCCTTGAACGGTTTGATTTGAATTTAAAAAAAAAAAACGAATCCAAGCAAAACATGCTCAGGCCTGCTCCCGGACTGTATTTCGAAGTTGCCCAAGTTAGAGATGCTCGATCTCATTTCAAATAGCTTCTCTGGTTCAATCCCTTCAACATTGTGCTAGAATCCTAGCTTAAAGAGATATACTTGCAGGACAATGGTTTTACTGGAAGTATTCCTGATACTCTCAACAACTGTTCAATGCTGTTTTCATCTCTATCTTTGCTTCAATTAGCTCACCTGAGTGATTCCTTCGTCTCTTTGTTCATAGTCTCATCTAAAAAATTTGATCTTGTGGCAGAATCTTGTGGAAGGTGAGATCCCGAGTGAGCTCAAACTCCCGAGATTCCTTCATGGCTTGGGAGTCTCGAGAGCTTGCCATTCTTAAGCTCAGTAACAACTCGTTCACCGGGGAGATCCCGATGGAGATTGGGGATTGCAAGAGCTTGATATGGTTGGATTCAACAGTGATAATTTGAGGGGGAGGACTCAGAATACTCTGTCGAAGCAATCGGGCAAAAATTGCAGTTGGTTTGGTGACGGGGAAGAGATATGTTTACTTGAAGAATGATGGGAGCCCGGAGTGTTATGGGGCTGGCAATTTGCTCGAATTCGTGGGAATTCGGCCGGAGGAGCTCAGCCTGCTGCCTAGCCGGCGATCTTGCAACTTTACAAGGGTTTAAACGGGGAGCACCCAGTACACATTCCAAAAACAATGGTACGATGATCTTTCTCGACTTATGGGGGAGATTCTGAAGGAGCTTGGGAACATGTGCCATCTCATGGTGGTTCTTAATTTGTCTGGTCTAATTCCCCCACAGCTGGGGAGCATGGAAGTGTGCGATCTTTGATCTCTCATAATAACTCTCTCGAAGGCATTAGCCCACCACCACTTCCTGGGTTTAACTTTGCTATCAGATTGAGTTGATTTTCTCCCTTTTTGAATTTTTAGGGGTTGGTTAAATTGAAAATTTTAAAGCCTTTTTTTTAAGATGAGGAATGAAGGGAAGCAAGAGTGTTGATGAGTGTATTCCTTAATACGAAGTTTGAGATTTGTGATTTTTGATAACTTCAACTTCAAGAGTATTTGTGTTTTTTTATTTAGGATATAAACGTCAATCAAATTTTTTAAAATTTTGATCAGTGCATTAATCACTTTTGTGGGTGCTAATATCTGTTCATGCTCGTAGCAGTTGGAGAGTTTAATTATTAGGGCTGCTTGCGTGGATGGGTGTCGGGTTTCAAACACGAAACATGGTACGAGGGTTAGCGGAAAAACCCCACATGGATTTACTTTCACTGGGAAGTCACTTCACTTTCTCCTTGGGACAAATAATGGGCTTGCCTTGTGTAGGATCTAAAATATTATGTCAACACAACACTAGAACAAAGATATTAGCGTTTAATAAAATAACTTACAGTAAAGGAAATAAATTTCAGAAAATGCAAACGCAAAAACAAGAGATTTTATTCTGGTTCGGTCCTCTTAACTTACATCCAGTCCTCAAGCAACCTGTTTGAGATTTTTCTTATCCTTGATTTTGTACAACAAGACCAACACCTTGTAAACAACTTGACAAAATCCCTTTTGCCAAATGTATACAACTTTTCTTACACCTAGAAGACAACAATACCTTGTACAACTTCTCTTCAATCCGAAGACGCTCTTGTACAATATTTCTCTTTGAGTAATTAAATCAATCCTATAAGCCTTGAGATGTATGTGATCGTGAACAAGGAATCTTATATGTGGACTCTTAGAATTCCACTAAAGGATTGGAATTTGTGTGAAGAATAGAAAATGAAAAACAGTTATCTAAAAAAATCAGATTTTTCAACAGAGTTTTTGGGCAAAAAATTGTGTTTTGAATTGCTGATTTAGCCTAGGCAACATTCCTATTATAGGTGAAATCTATAGTCAGTTAGGGTAGTTTATCAGGACAAATTTGAATATTAAAATATGAATAAAACACCAGAAATCAGAAACTGACTAACAGTGAGAAATACCATTAGTCAACTTGAGAAAGAGGGTTAGTCGACTAGGGTAACAAGTTTTGCCTATAGTATATAAAGGGGGCAAGTCGACTAGGGAATGACTTATACAAATGACATGTTTCTAGAAACTGAACTTAGTCGACCAGCAGTAGTTATAAGTGGACTACAACTATATTAGTCGACTAGGGAAAATTATAAGTCGACTAATCATTGTATGCAGAACAGAAACAGGGAGTTGGTATGTATTGAAGCAAAAACTAAGTCGATATAGTTATGCGTAAGTTGACTGTAGGTGATATAAGTCGAATAATCAAGAGTATAAGTCGACTATAGGACTTATGATGTGTGGTGTGTTCAAGACTTTTAACATTCTAATAAATATTACAATACACATCCATAACCATTCCTCTCTTTGGAAGTCTTGAGCATGTAGGACTCTTGTATAAGTTTGTGAGATAGAGCTCCCATGAAATGGCTTCACAAATGTATCATTAAAATCAAGCTCCAACATT